>CM019716.1:40825080-40915080 GCA_009760885.1 Achatina immaculata
ATTAGTGGAAGAGTGAGTAATGAAACTATATTTTACATTAGTGGAAGAGTGAGTAATGAAACTATACTTTAGTGGAAGAGTAAGTAATGAAACTACAATCCGAAATTCAGTCTTTATAGAGCGACGTTTTAAGTAGGAGACGTTGTTTCGTGCTAAACAAGAGAAGTTATATCTTATCCAACAAGAGAGGGTTTTTTCGTGCCAAAGAAGACAGGCTGTGTCGTGCTCAATAGGAGAAGCTGTGTTGTGTCCAGTAAGAGAGGTTGTGTCGTGCCAAGTAAGAGAGATTGTGTTATGTGCAATAGGAGAGGCTGTGTTGTGTCCAGTAAGAGAGGCTTTGGCGTGCCCAATGGGAGATGCTGTTTTGTGTCCAGTAAGAGAGGCAGTATCGTGCCCATTAGAAGAGGCTGCTTTGTGTCCAGTAAGAGAGGCAGTATCGTGCCCATTAGAAGAGGCTGCTTTGTGTCCAGTAAGAGAGGCTTTGGCGTGCCCAATAGAAGAGGCTGTTTTGTGTCCAGTAAGAGAGGCAGTATCGTGCCCATTAGAAGAGGCTGCTTTGTGTCCAGTAAGAGAGGCAGTATCGTGCCCATTAGAAGAGGCTGCTTTGTGTCCAGTAAGAGAGGCTTTGGCGTGCCCAATAGAAGAGGCTGTTTTGTGTCCAGTAAGAGAGGCTTTGGCGTGCCCAATAGAAGAGGCTGTTTTGTGTCCAGTAAAAGAGACCGTGTCCTACCCAGTAGGAGAGGCTGTGTCGTGACCAGCAAGAGAGTTTATGTATGGATCTTATTTGGATAAATGGATGAAAGAACAAAATGTCTCTGGTTTAGCTTTGCTTTCTCGTTTATAGTTTTCTCTGCCAGCCATTGTGTCTAAAACTAGGGGTTATTTACCTTCTGTAAAATCTCAGTACTCGCCTAAAATACTCAACTAGAATACTCGCCTAAATACTCAACTAGAATACTCGCCTAAAATATTCAATTAGAATACTCGCTAAAATACTCAACTTGAGTACTCGCCTAAAATACGCAACTAGAATACTCGCCTAAAATATTCAGCTAGAATACTCGCCTAAAATACTCAACTAGAATACTCGCCTAAAATACTTGCCTAAAATACTCAACTAGAATACTCGCCTTAAATGTTCAACTAGAATATTGAGCTAAAATACTTATATAGAATACTGAGCTTGAATGCTTACCCAGAACACTTTCTTTAAAACTCTGCTACAATACTCGCTTAAAATCTCAACTAGAATATTAGCCTAGAATACTCGCCTAAATTCTCATCTAGAATACTGGCCTAAAATACTCGATTAGAATACTCGCCTACAATACTCAACTAGAATACTCGAATGAAATATTGTACTAGAATATTGTTCGGAATACTCAACTAAAATATTCAGATACAATACTCATCCTGAATACTCCACTACAATACTCGCCTAGAATACTTGGTTAAAATATTCGCCTGGAATACTTGCTTAAAATATTCGCCTAGAATACTTGGTTAAAATATTTGCCTAGAATACTTGCTTAAATTACTCGATAGAGTACTCGAGTAGAATACTCACCTTGAATACTCGCCTAGAATATTCGCCTAGAATACTCGCCTAGAATACTCGACCAGTCCCCAACGACTGTAGACCACACCTTTATGTCAGAGAAACGTCGATTACACGCCTCACTCGACTTAAATTCTAAAATAAGAAAAAGAGAGGAGGGAAAAAGTGGATTTTTCACAATAATCCAAAATCTGGATAAAAACACAAGTCACTACGCCAGAACTTGGTCTAATTTCTTCCACTGTTTTTGTACCGTCAGAACTTGGGTCTAACTTCTTCCATTGTTTCTGAACCGCCAAACTTCCGGGTGTATGTATTACGCAACATTATTTCGTGAGGGCTGATGTCCGCATAGTCTACTCTACATAGTATGTCGAAATACTGAAGTTTCAGCACTAAGATCGTGGAGGGAAAATCCTATTCGTTATCGCTAGCTAAAGTAGATTATGTCGATCACTGTTTATCCACATCGTTATACGAGTATTACATAGTACAGGTCTAGCTCGAAGCTTATAAACGGGGGAGCTAATCCAGAAAAATAAAGATTAGACCAGTGGTTTTCAACCTGGCGGCCATAGTCGCGCGTGAGTAACTGGATGGATTTTACGGGACTTAAAAAAATACAGCTTGATATATGTGAAATTATTCCCTTCATCATTAATATATATATATATATATATATATATATATATATATAAAGGCGATAAATAAACACACGAAGAGCTCTAAGACTCTAGAAATGTTTCTGGCTGTCGTAATATGTGAACTTATTGATAATAAGAAAGTTCGAATAATGCCACATTTGGCTGTGTGAGGTACGTTTTATCCATGAAGTACGGTAATGCAGATAACTCTCTGACTAAAGACTTTAATGCTCGAACGAAGAGGTAGAAAATGTCATTCTGCAGTTTATTGTCTGTTTGTTGTATTTTTAAAGATGTAATTAGCTAACACGTACCTTCTAAATAAAGAACCAAGAGGCAGTTTATAGATGAGAACAGAAAGATAAGACTCAACAGTTAAATTTAGGATAGAAGGATATTCGCCAGACGAAACCTAGATATGAAATTTAATTTGTGAACTTTGCTAGAAAGTTCTAATTTTTATGTTTAATATTTCATAGACAAAGCAATTTTTGTGTCCTAATATTGTGTCATATATTTCGTAGACAAAGCAATTTCTGTGTTCTAATATTGTGTCTAATATTTCATAAACAAACCAGTTTATGTGTTCTAATAATGTGTCAAATATTTCGTAGACAAAGCAATTTCTGTGTTCTAATATTGTGTCTAATATTTCCATAGACATGCCAGTTTCTGTGTTATAATATTGTATTAAAGTTTTCTTTGACCAGTGGCATATTAATATGAAAGAAACCTCCATGACTAATACTACACTATACAAATACAGTGGACTCACTTAGATTTGTTATTATATCATGAATTGTACGAACTATCTTTATCAGAGAAATAATGAAGATGAAACTTGTTTCAATGAAACACAATGGGAAGCGAAACTAACTCTTAAATAAAGTCAAAACTACATTAAGCCTACCTTTTAGAAAGTAGATGAGAGAAAGATAACTAGACAAGTTCATTGCACTTATTGACTTGGTCAAAAAGTCTAAATTTGTCCACTGAAATGTATTGTGTCCTCAAGAAGGACATAATAGGCTAGAGGTCAGATCAAGGACATAATAAGCTAGAGGTCAGAAGATCAAGGACATAGTAGACTAGAGGTTAGAGTTGAAAAGGTTGCATGAACAGCGGCTGGAACAGAGTCACAGGTCAAGACATGTGACTTAAGAGGTAGGAAGGGATGGAACAGAATCACAGGTCAAGACATGTGACTTAGGAGGTAGGAAGTCGTGGAACAGAATCACAGGTCAAGACATGTCGCTTAGGAGGTAGGAAGGGCTGGAACAGAATCACAGGTCAAGACATGTGACTTAGGAGGTAGAAAGTCGTGGAACAGAATCACAGGTCAAGACATGTGACTTAGGAGGTAGGACAACACCAGGAAATGAAAATGCTGTCAGATGAACTAGGAAAGAGTGAAAGGATTGAAATGAGACAGCATCTCAGACACAGGAAAACCAAAATGTTGTCTTTCTTCCAGATATCTGTATTCCTCTGTAGGAAAAGAAAAACGAATAAACTTGCCATTCATTTTCCTCCAGTATCTCCAAGGATTTCTATATTTTATTCACTCACTCTCTCTCTCTCTCTCTCTCTCTCTCTCTTTCTAAAGGGCAGAATGTCAGACGGGCCTGCGTGCCCAATTCTTAACCCTTTTGAAATAAAGATCAATCAATCAATCAATCAATCAATCAATCTCTCGCTCGCTCTCTGATGTTTCCATGTTATCAGTGATTCTATACAGGTGTAAAAAAACAAAACTATACTTTCTGTATTACATTGTAGTTTCTTTAATTAGTCATGCTTTGCTGTTCCGATTATGAAAACGTTTGAAAAAAAAAAAAAACTTTTACAAGGAAGGAAAAAAAAACCAAAATTCCAAACTGACATATCTGAAGTGCTGTATCAGCACAGTTTTGTTTTGTTGTGTTTTGTTTTGTTGTGCAGAGGTTGCATGTCCCCGCCCATGTTGCCTGTCTGCCTATACGGACCCTGTATTCTCACAGATCAATACTGTCTTCCTTGGGAAAGTAAAAAAAAAAAAGTAATAATATCGTGCATGCTTTGAAAAGAAAACAGAAAGTGATGTGTCTATAGAGGCTGAGATCGATATCTAAGACAAAATATGCCTGACATTTACTTTAACAGGCAGTAATGGCAGACCAGCTGTGTCACTTTGTTTTTCTGTCGTCTCTGGCCTATTTTCATGGCGAAAAGTCTAAAGACGTGATTTGCTCAGTGTCTTGTGGACAAAACAGGACAAGCAGAAGTAGGGGATCATGGAGATTTCATCATAACGTTTCCTATTATTCTCTCGAGTATTATGAAACGTTTTGTTGCACCAGTGTTAGTGGCAACAGAAGTTCTAAAACCATTAGGTCCAATGCGTAAAGAGGCATGCCTAAGGATTGGCGACTTAGCTTGGGTCAAGACCCACATATTCATGGCGAGCCTAGACACGGCTTAGATCTGGTTGTCTTACCCTTGGTAAAGAAACAGATGATGAACTGGTCACACTGGTCGTGAAGTCTGGAAAGACTCCGACTTCTTGTGTTCTGTGAGGAATTCAAGCAGGATAGCGCAACCCACTCCACATCCGACACGATGCCAGTTCTTCAAGACATTCACGGAGCAGGCTACAGAGTCGTCTAATTCAAAACTCAATGGGGGCGAAGAAGAAGACGACGACAAGGGTGAAGTTCTGGTAATGATTTGAAGATGTCGTCTACACCAAGAGCACAGATCCTTCACAGAGTAACATTCCTACCAAAATAATATTCGTCTCAGAATAATATGCCTCTCAGAATACATCTTCCTCAGAATAACATGCCTCTGAGAATAATACCCCGCTCAGAATAATATGCCCTCAAAATAACACGCCGCTAAGTATAACGCGCCACTTCAGAATAACATATTCCTCATTCAAATGCCATGGAGATGGAACCTAGTATGCCACTCATTTGCAACCAGGTGGAACCTAGCATGGCATTCATTTGCAACCAGGTGGAACCTAGCATGGTACTCATATGCAACCAGATGGAACCTAGTATGGTACTCATATGCAACCAGGTGGAACCTAGTATGGTACTCATATACAACAAGGTGGGACCTAGTATGGTACTCATTTGCAACCATGTGGAATCTAGTACAGCACTCATTTGCAGCCAGGTGGAATCTAGTATAGCACTCATTTGCAACCATGTGGAATCTAGTACAGCACTCATTTGCAGCCAGGTGGAATCTAGTACAGCACTCATTTGCAGCCAGGTGGAATCTAGTATAGCACTCATTTGCAACCATGTGGAATCTAGTACAGCACTCATTTGCAGCCAGGTGGAATCTAGTATAGCACTCATTTGCAGCCAGGTGGAATCTAGTATAGCACTCATTTGCAACCATGTGGAATCTAGTACAGCACTCATTTGCAGCCATGTGGAATCTAGTATAGCACTCATTTGCAGCCAGGTGGAATCTAGTATAGCACTCATTTGCAACCAGGAATGATTAGAAACAAAAGAAAATGTTTCCACCCAAGACATAACCACAAAACACAACATGTACTGCTACTATTAGTAATTGAAATGAATTATAACCTAATATTGCTACTTCTTGTCGCTAAAACGATTTATAACCTAATATTGCTACTTCTTATCGCTAAAACGAATTATAACCTAATATTGCTACTTCTTGTGGCTAAAACGAATTATAACCTTTCACGTCTATGTTCTCTTTCTCGTCTATGTTCTCTTTCTCGTCTATGTTCTCTTTCTCGTCTATGTTTTCTTTCTCGTCTATGTTCTCTTTCTCGTCTATGTTCTCTTTCTCGTCTATGTTCTCTTTCTCGTTTATATTTCCTTTCAACTCTTATTTGAATCTTCAGACCTTTGTTAGATCAAAAGTGGCCGGCCATAGCAGACCCTCTTTATAGTGAGTGTCATCATGAACTCTGCTGTTGTTGGCTGTGATTTGTTAAGTGTTTGAAACAGGCTTGCCCCAGTTATACAAATTTACCTCTTTCTCTGTTATTTTTTAAAACATCTTTCCTTTTAACAATCTTTCCCTTTAACAATCTTTCATACTTCTGTTAGCATTCTTTCCTGCCTGCCTGCCACTTAAAAACGAAAAAAAAATCGATTACAGAATTCAAAGACCTCTTTTCTATTTTCGGCCATGCATTCATCATAATTGAATCTGAATTACGATTACGATATTAGAATGCGAACATAATTAGAAGAGGATTGTGCTGCGACCCACCCTGCAGATACTGACAACCAATCATTGCCGTGTCAAGGACGCGCCGTGCATGGATTACCTATTCAAACTTGGAAGTACTTGGGCCTAGATTTGTAGTCATTAGCCGAGTTCGGGAATCGACTACCCAGCGAAATCGTGCTGTTGGGTAAGAAGGAGACAAAGACAAGCCAGCAAAAAATGGCGAGACTGGAATCTGAGTGCGACGACATATCGACATGTTGTTCTGTTCAGTTATTATGTGATATCTGGGAAAGAATTCGAGCATTCTTTGGTAGCATTTCCAGTGAAGACACAGGAGTAGGTCCATGTCACTAGTTCCCAGTCTCAGAGAGAGAGAGAGAGAGAGAGAGAGAGAGAGAGAGAGAGAGAGAGAGAGAGAGAGAGAGAGAGAGGGAGAGATCTCAGATTATGGTTGCCGGGGCTTTGAAGTAGGGTCACCAGAAAATACGATAAATTTTGAGATAATTATGAAGTGACATTTGAACATAAATTTTAGTCATTACTAACGAATTTATATCATGTTAAAAACGTTGATATGATGTTAGCTACATTTTTTAAAAATGTTAATTATTTTTAAAAATCTTTTTAACGGGTCTAGGGCATCTAACATTGTTGGTTTATGGTTGAGGGTTACCTCCCAGTGCTGATCTAGTGTCATAGTCACCTACCAATGCTGATTTAGTATTTTAGGTCAGTTACCACTGCTGAATCTAGTATCATAGGTCTTCTAACAGTGCTGATCTAGTGTAATAGGTCACCTGCTAGTGCTGATCTAGAGTCATAGGTCAACTACCAGTACTGAATCTAGTGCCGCAGGTCACCTACCGGTGCTGATCTAGTGTCATAGGTCACATAACAGTGCTGAATTTAGTGTCATATGTCACCTAACAGTGCTGATCAAGTGTCATAGCTCACCTAACAGTGCTGAATCTACTGTCATTGGTCATCTACCAGTGCTGATCTAGTGCCGCAGGTCACTTACCAGTGCTGATCTATCAGTGGTGATTAAGTGTCATAGTCACCTACTAGTGTTGATCTAGTGTCATAGGTAACCTACCACTGCTGCATCCAGTGTCATAGTTCATCTACCACTGCTGATCTAGTGTCGCAGACCGCTTACCATTGCTGATCTAATGTTAAGAGTCACTTATCATTGCCGACCTAGTGTCATTGGCCACAAATAACTGCTGATGTATGCCTGTGTGCCACGTACTGTTGCTCGTTTAAGGGACACGCTCAAAAAAATTGAGAACCGCTGACGTAGAACTGTGCGGAAAACAGGAGACAAAGAGTTGCTTTTGTGTGAAAGATTAACGTCGATGTGTGATCGGACAACGACGATGAAGAGGAGACAGGATATCAATACTATCATCTTCTTCTAAAGCAGAAACTGCGAGAATAAAAAACAGCTGGAGAGAGACAAGAGATAAGAGGTAAAAGTTCTGAGGAGAATCAATCAATATCAATCAATCAAGTGACGTGCCGTGTGGCGTAGGCGATCATTTCTCTCCACAATTCCCTGTCTTCAGACTCGATTATGAGATCCGTCGGTGACTTTCTTCCTAGCCTCACTGACAGCCCATCCATCAACTCCTGTCTTTGTCTTCCTCTGTCTCTTCTTCCCTCAATTTTTCCAGTTGCCACAGTGTGTTCCAATTTTCTTATTCTTAGAAAATGTCCAACAAATCTCGCTTGTCTGCCTCTGATCTTTCCTGTAATTTGCCTTTTAACTCTAGCCTCTCTTAGGACTTCTTCGGTTGTTTTATTGGCTGTCCATGGTACCTTCAACATCCTTCTTATGAACCACATTTCCATGGCCTTCATTTCTCATTGTACTCTCTTATTCATGGACCATGCTTCACATCCATTAAACAAAATTGGCTCCATGTAACATTTAAGTACTCGGAATCTTGTTTCCATTGATATGGATCTGTTACGCAAGATGTTTCTCATTTTCTGGAATGCTGACTTTGCCTGAGCACGTCAGCTTTTTATTTCGTTGTGACATTTCCCAACAGCTGTTATAATTGTTCCTAAGTACTTGAATGTATCAACTTATTTCAGTTCTGTGCCATCGATGGTAATGCTACATTGTGGTGGTATTCTTTTGTTTGAGATGACCATCACTTCAGTCTTCTTTTTATTCAGGCTGAGACCTTTACCTTTACTTTCACGAACCACGATGTCCAGAAGACGTCAAGATATATATATATATATATATATATATATATATATATATATATATATCTGAACCTTAAGTGCCCAAGGCACATGGGGTTTCCGCAAGGGTTTTCCACAAATGCCTGTCCTTCGCCTTTTTTTCTGCTCTTTCCCAGGTGAGCCCTCTATTGCTCAACATCCTTTCTGTTGTTCTTCTCCATGTCTCTTTTGGTCTACCCTTACTTCTGCTCCCCTGTGGTGTCCATCTTAGTGCTATTTTTGGTAGTGAGTTGTCAGTCATTGGGAGCACATGTCCCAACCATCGCCAGCGTCTTTCCTCAATAATTGTTGTCAGTGGTTTCATCTGCATTTCTGCTAATAAGATGTTATTTCTTATGGTGTTTGGCCAAAATATTTTTCTAATTCTTCGTAAACATTTAGTCTGGAAAGAATTCAACTTGTTTTCTATGGTTTTGGTGATTTTCCAGCATTCACTTCCATAGAGTAGTACGCTTAGAACATTACTCTTAAATATCCTGATTTTCATATTTATGCTTAGTTTTTTTTTTATTTCCATATAGTCTGCAGCATTGCAAAAGCCTGGTTTGCTCTAGTAAGTCTGCTGTTGATGTCCTCTGTCTCCATCTTCTACTACTCTGCTGCCAAGGTATACAAATTCGTTGACCTCCTCCACTAACTTGTTATCTACTCTGAGTACATTTCTGTTGTTCACATTTTGCTTCATTAATTTTGTCTTTCCTACGTTGATCTTTAGTCCTATGTTGTTTGCATTCTGAGTTAGCTTGTTTATTTTATCTTGCATATCTTTGTGACTGCTTGATAATAGACAAATGTCGTCCGCAAAGTCAAGGTCCTCCAGCACTGTGTCAAGGGTCCATTGTAATCCTCTGCGTTTGTCTGATGTTGCCTCCTTCATTAACCAGTCTACTGCCAAGATAAATAATGTTGGTGATAGTACACATCCCTGTTTCACTCCTGTTTGTACCCTAAAGCTGCTGGAGGTATGTTCTCCACAGATAACTTTGCACTGAAAACCCTCGTATAGGGCTTTGATTACATTAACTATTTTATGGGGGAGGCCATGCCATCTTAGGATTTTCCACAGTGCATCTCTGTTGACACTGTCAAAGGCTTTCTCAAAATCTATGAATAATGCATATGTTGTGCTATGCCACTCATTTGCCTGTTCTAATATTTGTCTAAGTACAAATATGTGGTCTATGCATGATCTTCCTTTCCTAAATCCTGCCTGCTCTTTACGAAGTTTTTCCTCAAGTGTTGGTACAATTCTGTTGATGATTATTCTGCAAAATACTTTACTGGTGAGTGGCAGTAGGGTAATGCCTCTCAAGTTCCCGCAATCTCTGAGGTCACCCTTCTTTGGTAGTTTTACTATAAGCCCAGTTTTCCACTCCTCTGGGGCTTTTTCTAGATCCCAAATTTGTTGTAATATCCGGCAAAGTTGTTTTGGTGTTTCTGTTTCTTCTGCTTTCATCATCTCAGCAGTCACTTCATCTTCACCTGGTGCCCTGTCTGATTTTAGCTTCTTTATCGCCTCCTTTACTTTATTTATTGTTATTGGTCCTGTATTGATGTTTAGTTCCGTTTTTGCTTCAGGTATGTCTATTGTTTGTGCTGCTTGTGTTCTGTTTAGTAGGGTGTTAAAGTGTTCCCTCCATCTTTCAATTTTTTCTCTTTCTCCACTGACCAGTTGTCCATTTTGTGTTCTTATTGCACTTTCACATCTTGTGTTGAAGTTACCTGTCATCTGCTTTGTGATTTTATATATAGTTTTCATGTCATTTGTATACGCTGCTTTCTCTGCTAAGTTGTCATAATATTGACGTTTATCTTGACGGCATGATTCCTTCACTTCTTTGTCTTTTTGTGCATAATTACTTTAAACTCGTTCTTTAAGCCGTTGTGATTTGGTGTTCAGTAATTTTTTATTGATTTCTTTTCTTGCTCTATCTTTTCCCATGTGGTCTCGCTTATCCATTCCTTTTTTCTCCGTTTCTGATATCCCAGCACCTCTTTTGCTGTTTCCTGTAGTGTTTTATTGAACTCTAATATGGACATTTCTGCTTCGTCTTGTAGGACACTGAAGCGATTCTTAAATACTATTGAGAATTCATTTCTTGTTTGCTGGTCTATCAGTTTTCTTATATCAAAATGTATCTTTCTGTGTTCTCCGATTTTGGCTCTCCTTAATTTTAGTTTTATTTTAGCTACCAGAAGGTTGTGATCACTTCCTACATCTGCTCCTTTCCTTGCTCGCACATCTTGTAGTGACCGTTTCCACTTGTTGTTTATTAGTATGTGATCGATTTGGTTTTCTGTGGTTTTATCTGGTGACCTCCAAGTCACTTTATGGATGTTTTTGTGTTGGAAAATTGTCCCTCCGATGGTCATCATGTTTTCTTCACAGAAACTGCACAGTCTTTCTCCATTTTCATTTATTTCTCCGATTCCTTCTCTTCCCATGATTCTTCTTCTATCTTCATTTCCTTCACCTACTTTTGCATTAAAGTCGCCCAAGATGAGTAGCATATCATGCTTGGGTATTGTTTCTACTGTGGCTTGAAGGGTGTTGTAAAAATCTTCTTTTAATTCCTCTTCAGCTGCTTCTGTTGGTGCATAACAAACTATAATAGACAGCTTCGTGAATCTTGAGTTGAACCGTGCATATAATAATCTCTCATTTATTGGGGTCCATTTCAGCAATGCTCTTGATGCTTCTTTTGTTATAATCAATGCTACTCCTCCTTCATGAAGATCTTCTTTACCTGACCATATTATTGTATCTTCTGTGTGCTGTGTTGTTAATTTCCTTCTGCCTTGTCCTGTCCATCTTGATTCTTGTATTCCTAGTATATCTAGTTTGTATCTGTGCATTTCCTTGATGGTTTGTGCTAGCTTTCCAGTCTAGTTTAGTGTTCTTACATTCCAGCTGCCTATTTGCATCTTGTGTTTAGGTTCCAGGAGGTCTGCAGTCGGGCTGGGGACTTCCAGTATATATATATATATATATATATATATATATATATATATATATATCGTTGTTATATTTATTATCACATTTGTGAGGTGACTTACCATAACAAATCCCCATTTTTCACCAGGCAAAACTTATTCTAAACATTTCAACTATACGCCTTTCGCTATAAACCTAAACAATGCTACATTAATTACAGGCGCCAGTGTTCGGCACGAATCTAAGTAACCTTGCTGTAGGTACAAATAAAAAAAAAATCTTTACATTAGTTGCAGTGCTAACAATCATAGGTTAGTTACGAATGTAGTAATTTACGTTTGTTACAAAATTGATGTTACCTGCAGTAACCTAATCTTACTTTTGTTACATTAACCCAGACGTACGTTATTTACAGTAACATAATTTTACGTTTGTTACATTAACCCAGTCTTATGTTTGTTACATTAACCAAGTCTTACGTTAGTTATATTAACCTACAGGACTATCAGCCTCTCATGTCACATAACGAATCAGCTTCTGAGAATTTTTATGAGAAGAACAAGTAAAAAATCAAAATCAAAATAGCAGATGAACAGTTTGGATTTGTTGAAGGGAACGCACAATGCCATTTATGCTTTGCGAACACTAACAGAAAGAGCTTTAGAAGTACAGAAAGATCTCTACTTATGCTTCATTGATTACACCAAGGCATTCGACAAGGTGAAACATAATGAAATTATTAAAATGCTTGAAGACATCAATATAGACGTCAAAGACCTGAGGATTGTAAAACATCTATACTGGCAGCAAGAAGCAGCAGTTCGAGTTGAAAATAGAACTGGAAAATATCAACCTATAAAACAAGGGGTGCGACAAGGATATGTACTATCTCCAGACCTTTTTTTCTCTGACCAGCGAGAATATTCTAAGAATGATCATCACAGAACCAGGCATAAAAACTGGAGGATACAATATTAACAACCTTCGGTATGCTGACGACACAGTACTGATAGTTGAGAACCAACAAGACCTGCAAAATCTCTTGGATAAAGTCGCCAAAGATAGTGAACAGAAAGACCTTACTTTGAACATCAAAAAGACAGAGACTATGGTTATATCTAAGAAACATAATCCACCAACATGCAGTATAAAATTAAATGGAACTATTCTAAAGCAGGTGCAGAAATTCAAATACCTTGGAGCAGTAATAACTTCATATGGGAAATGCAGAACAGAAATTAGGAACAGAGTAGGCCAAGCAAAGACTGCATTTCAGAGAATGAGAAACATATTATGCAACACTTCCTTGTCAATGAATGTTAGAAAACGAGTCCTAAAATGCTGTATTGAACCTATCTTGTTATATGGAAGTGAATCATGGACAATAGGCAGGTCTGCACAAAAATCATTGGAAGCAGCAGAAATGTGGTTTATTAGAAGAATGTTGCGAATCCCCTGGACAGCAAAAATAACTAATGAAGAATGTATGAGAAGAGATGGAGAGACAAAAAATCTTGTCAAAAAGATAAGAGAGAGACAATGTACTTTCATAGGACATGCAATGAGAAGAGGGGGCATTGAAAATATTATAACAACAGGAAAAATAGAAGGAAGAAGATCAAGAGGAAGACCAAGAGAAATGATACTGGACAGTCTGACGGGATGGTGTGAGAGGAGATCACCAACTGAACTGATGGCTTGCATGAAGGATCGTGTACTCTGGAGAAGCATAATAGCCAACGCCAGTCGGCACTGCACCTGATGATGATGATGATGATTATGACATTAACCTAAACGTACATTTGTTACATTAACTTAAAATTACATTTGTTACATTAACCTAAAATTACACTTGTTATATTAACCTAAACTTACATATGTTTCAAACAAAAGTAGTCCCGACTTCGAAGTGGATAGTTTTTGTTCAATATTTCCACCGTTCACACACAGGACAGGGGTAGTAGGCGGACACTGACAGTTCACATATAGGACAGTGTTGGTAGGCGGACACTGACAGTTCACACATAGGACAGTGGTGGTAGGCGGACACTGGCAGTTCACATATAGGACAGTGCTGGTAGGCGGACACTGACAGTTCACACATAGGACAGTGCTGGTAGGCGGACACTGACAGTTCACACATAGGACAGTGCTGGTAGGCGGACACTGGCAGTTCACATACAGGACAGTGCTGGTAGGCGGACACTGGCAGTTCACACAGAATAGTATAGGAGGATACAGACATTAAATCTGACTAACGTCCTTATGTCATGAGATACGCTTCACTGACCACAGAGCAATGAATCTAAAATTGGTTCAGCATCATAAAACCACCGTCAGCTTTCGCTTAAAGTGTGGCAGACTCTCAGCTCCAACCTCGACTCATTTTCCCAGCAAGTCTTTGAAGTCCTCGTAAAGGAGGAAAATTGAATAATTCATTAAGTAATAAAAGCCATTGAACCGTGAAGTTCTTCAATGTTATATTCAGTCGTGGTATCATAAAATACAGACCAGCATAGACCTACCCCATGGGCGCGCTAACGTACATCACATTAGCATATTACACTGTTCAAAAAAAGAAACGCAACGCTACTGTTGTAGTAATGGACACCAAATTTCAAACTTGTATAAAAATTTTATTTTAGGGAGTTAATGTTTCAATCTTGGCATGAAGAAACTTTAAGACTTTAACAATGAAATGATGTTCATTAAGTTTGGTTTGGACTTTTTTCTTTGCGACTGAGGCCTCCGTTTCAGTAAGGTGTAGGGCCTCCTCTGGCCTGTATCAGAAAACAACATCTCCTTGACATGGATCCGATTAGCCGTTGGATCTGTTGTTCTGGGATGGCTGCCCACTCTTCCCGCAGTGCAAGAGACAGCTGTCAGAGATTAGTTGGCACCACGTGTCGCTAACGGACTTGTCTGTTGAGTTCATCCCATAAATGTTCTATTGGGTTCATGTCTGATGAAGTGGATGAGGTCGAGCCTTATCCTGCTGAAAAATCCACCCTGATGCAGCCAGAAGTGGAAGGACGTGAGGACGTAGAATTTCAGCGACGTATCGTTGGGCATTCAGGCGTCCTTCATTTTGCACCAGGTCATTTCTTCCCATGAAGTTAATCGTCCCCCACACCAGTACACCTCCACCACCATGTGGAGGAGCCTCATCCACGCAGTTCTGGGTGTAGCGTTCATGGACTCTGCGGTAAACTCTTCTCCATCTATCGTGTCGCTGGAGCAGAAAAAACGATTCATCGCTAAACCAAACCCTTCTCCAATTATTCGCAACGGTCCATTGACGATGCCAGTTGGCCCACTGCAGCCGGTTCTAGCGATGCCGGTCCGTAAGAACAGGACTTCTGTAGGGTTTTCTAGCCCAAAGACCAGCGTCGTGCAACCGGTTCCTGACCGTTTGATCTGAAATTCGACAAGCTACTGTCATTGACTGGACTGTTGAGGACGCAGATGCAAATCGAATCCTGGGGTGATGCAGCCGTATGAAGCGGTCTTCGGCAGGAGATGTGACTATGTGTCTTCCACTGCGCGGCCGGTCTGCAACTGAGCTAGTTTCTTGAAATCGTCTCCTAAGGCGACTAATGGTGCTTCTAACCACATTAAATTGTCTGGTCACTACACTTTGTGACTGTCCAGTCTGTAAACGTCCACTGATGGTGAGTCGTTGTTCTGTAGTGAGATGAGCCATACTTGCGCATTGAATTTTCAAATGAATTGATTCGAGGAACGTCAATCTTTTATAAGCATTCAATAACATGGTCAGTGAGTTTTGTGTTCAGTAAGTTTCACGGGATTCTCGTGAACCTGTCATGAGTTATTGTCAAAAATGCTGTTTTGACTACTGTCGCTTTTCTATGCCCATGAATCATCTGCTGAGTACAATTCAGGTCAGCACGTGAAGTTGTCCGAATGAACGTTTCAGACAATTTGCCCTTGTCTGATCAGCAAACTTCAGTTTAAATCGCAACATCGTATTTGTTGCATTTCTCTCTTTTGAACATTAATACAAAAGTCCTTCCCTATCGCTTGAAACCGCGGATAATACTGAATCCTATATACGTTTAACTAAGGTAGCTGTGGAGATTGATTGATCTTTATTTCAAAAAGGGTTAATTGGGCACGCAGGCCCGTCTGACATTCTGCCCTTTATCGTACAACTTTCACTTTGTTCTAGACATACTACAAATATGCTGCCCATATAACAAACACAATTAACAATAAAATAACTACATACACATATAAATGACTAACTTATCTTATCTTATATCCTTCCCGTGCCGTTAAACGTCACATAGGGCTGGCAAAGTAGTTCGCCAATTTTTCCTGTCTTCGGCGAGTCTTTCAACCTCATCAAAGGATTTTATGCCTGTTGATTTGGCCTCTCTTAACAATGACTAACCACATACACGTAAAAATGACTGAGTACATACACATATAAATGACTATCTTATCTTATATCTTATATCCTTCCCGTGCCGTTAGACGTCACATAGGGCTCGCAAAGTAGTTCGCCAATTTTTCCTGTCTTCGGCGAGTCTTTCAACCTCAACAAAGGATTTTATGCCTGTTAACTTGGCCTCTCTTAATAATGTCCTCTTCAGAGTTTCACGCGGTCTGCCCCTTTTTCTTTGGCCTGTTGTGTTCCACTTGATAGCTTGTTTTGGGATTCTCTGCTCATTTCTTCTCATCAAGTGACCAACATATGTCCATTTCCTTTTCCTGATCACCCGTGAGACTGGTTGTTGTTCAGTCATCTGTCTTATCTCTGCATTGTTCTTGAATTCATTCCACTTGATGCCGAGTATTTTCCTTAGGCATTTGTTTTCAAAAGAGTCTAATTTCTTTTCTATTTCTTTAGTTGTTTTCCAGCTTTCGCATGCATAAATGAGGGTGGATATTATATTTGAATTGAATAGTCTTAACTTGGTTTTTGTGCTTATAACTTTTGAATTCCATATGTTCTCAAGATTCTTGAAGATTGATGCTGCTTTTGCAATTCTGATTCTAACTTCCTTTCTAGTGTCACCATCCTGGTCTATGTAGCTGCCAAGGTATGCAAATTGATTGACTTCTTCAATATCTGTCCCTTCTATGTGTATTTTTCCATTTTGATTGATGGGAATTTTCATTATTTTTGTTTTGTCCTTGTTAATTTCAAGTCCTATTTTGCTAGCCAGTGAAGATAGGCTATCTGTTTTTTCTTGCATGGAATTCACATTATTACTGATAAGAGTTATGTCATCAGCAAAATCAAGATCTTCTAGTTGGGTCCCATGTACCCAGTCAATACCTGTGTTACCTGTGCAGCATTTTGTCATTATGAAGTCTATTGTAATCCCAAAAAGTAAAGGAGACAGTATACATCCTTGTTTCACGCCTGTTTCAATCTGGAACCATTCACTCATCCCTTCTTCTGTCTTGACTGCACAACCATATCCATTGTATAAGTCCTTAATGATGTTGACAATTTTAGATGGTATTCCATATAGACATAAAATTCTCCATAATGAATCTCTGTGTATGCTATCAAATGCCTTCTTAAAATCTATGGAATTCAGTATTAATGGTTTCTGCTTTTCAATATGTTCTTCAAGTATTATTCTGAGAGTAAAGATCTGGTCGAGACAGCTTCTCCCTTTTCGAAATCCTGCTTGTTCTTCTCTCATTGCAGTATCCACTATATCTTTGAGTCTATTCAAAATGACCTTGCAAAATACTTTTGACACAACTGATATTAAGGTTACTCCTCTCCATGAATGACTATCTACTAAATAAAAATTTCATTACTATTCAGAATAATGAGTTCTGTATTTGTAAGAGCAGTCTAAAATAACTTTTTAAGTTTTACGATTCATAGAGGCATGTAGTTGACATCAAATAGATATTGGAAAAGTTTGTAGTTGTATAAAGGATTATAGTTTATATTTTTTTATACAGGATGTGAGGGTATTACAAAGATGAGAGGCAGAATAAGTAAAGCTTTTATTGTGAATGTCTAGGTTTTGGAAGAGTTAAGTTGTTCAAGCGTTGGCTGCACTTTGGGCTAAATTTAAACAGGTTCCATAGATAAGGCGGGATATACCGTGAAAGAATTTGATGTACTAACTTGGCTTTGTTGAAGAGGAACCTGTTCTTAAGAGGCAGTATGTGATACGTTTGTGCTGGTTGGTTGTTTGTGCTTGATCTTTGTCACTAATAAGCTTTACTGCTCGCTTTTGAAGTCAGTATTACGTCTCTGTATTTGACACTGAGTAACCATCTCAGATTGTTGAGCAATAGTCTAAATGTGTTTGTACATCTGGTATGTAGTATATCTTCCTTGTGTCTTGATCGATGAAGTGCTTGATTTTGGCTAACTGATATACCTTTTGCGCGATGAGTTTTGTTAGACCTTGCACATGAGAGTTTCAGGTCAGATGTTGGTCAGTAATAAGACCTAGTGTTTTGTGCTCGCTAACGTTTTCTATCTGTGATGTTTCAGTACAGAGCTGAAGTGTTTTTTTTTGTGTGTGTGTTTTGAAGTTTCTGTCTTCTTGAGAGAAACACAAATAATTTTTAAGGGCATGCATCTTTGCCATCGCAGCATACGCCTCTGAGACATGGAAGCTTAACAGAATATCTGAGAAACACATAAATGCCTTTCAATGTAAATGCTATAGAAGAGTTCTTAGATATCGTGGACACATTAACAGAACAAATATATCCATACTACAAGAACTTAATATTGAAGAAAATTGGCTAGTAAAGAAGATTAAACAGAGAAAACTTAAATATTTTGGACATATTAAAAATCATGAGAATCTAGAGAAAACCGTCTTGGAGGGATACACAATGGGAGAAAGAAAGAGAGGAAGACCAAGGCGAAGATGGCTGCAAGACATCGTCGATGATCTGCACATGGATGCATCAACAGCAAGTCATCTTGCAAACAACAGAGAGGCCTACAGGAGTGCTGTTACACTGTGGAAGCTGTAGTTTTAACTGTGTGAGCATGGATAATGTTTACACTGTGGAAGCTGTAGTTTTAACTGTGTGAGCATGGATAATGTTTACACCGTGGAAGCTGTAGTTTTAACTATGTGAGCATGGATAATGTTTACACCGTGGAAGCTGTAGTTTTAACTGTGTGAGCATGGATAATGTTTACACCGTGGAAGCTGTAGTTTTAACTATGTGAGCATGGATAATGTTTACACTGTGGAAGCTGTAGTTTTAACTATGTGAGCATGGATAATGTTTACACTGTGGAAGCTGAAGTTTTAACTATGTGAGCATGGATAATGCTTACACTGTGGAAGCTGTAGTTTTAACTGTGTGAGCATGGATAATGTTTACACTGTGGAAGCTGTAGTTTTAACTGTGTGAGCAGGAAACTGGGAAAGGAATGAAATGAAATGATTTAAAGTGAACATTTCTAGTTTATGGGTTTAAAAAATGTTTTGAAACAGCGGGTAGCTGAGAGCGTGGATACTGGGTTCTACTGCGTTTGAAAACGGTTTTCTTCTGTTCGCCTACATCTCTCGCATTTTGAATCTAACTAAAGGATTAAGGAAATCTCGCTCATGAATGGCTTCAGTGCGTCAATTTTAGACATTTGTCATGTGTGTAGTCTAAGAATAAATACTTGGAAATGAGACGGATGATATGTATAACATTTAAACTTAAAAAAAACAACGGACTTATGGACATAATATATTGAAGAATAATAAACGCATGATAAGACAACTCAAAAGAAAGTAAAGGTGAGTAGAGCTATTGTTTATTTTTATTTTCTCTATGTTTATGTTTTTATGGAGAAGGCTTTTTGCCGAAATATTTGTCTCTTTCTTAAATACAGTTTGTAACGACGCTCTTGTTACCTTTAAGTTACTTTTTACTTGACAACACTGATTCTGCCTTAAGGCTGTCATAAAAAGGACACACCTTCTTGACTCCGCCTCAAAGATTGTCACAACAAAAGGCACATCTTCTTAACTCCACCTCAAGACTGTCATAAGAAAAGACACACCTTCTTGACTCCGCCTCAAAGATTGTCACAACAAAAGGCACATCTTCTTAACTCCACCTCAAGACTGTCATAAGAAAAGACACACCTTCTTGACTCCGCCTCAAAGATTGTCACAACAAAAGGCACATCTTCTTAACTCCACCTCAAGACTGTCATAAGAAAAGACACACCTTCTTGACTCCGCCTCAAAGATTGTCACAACAAAAGGCACATCTTCTTAACTCCACCTCAAGACTGTCATAAGAAAAGACACACCTTCTTAACTCCGCCTCAAGACTGTCACAAGAAAAGGCACACTTTCATACAATGTTAAATTTTGGAAAGAAAAACATTAAAAAATATATATTAAAAAAGTGTTTGAAAATATAATTGATACTGTCCCTCAAATAGTTTACTGGAATAAAAAAAGATGAGAAGAGGAGATTCTGGAACCCATCAGTGAAGTAGGCTTCTCTTTGCAGCCTGCACACCGAGGGAGCTCATCTACCCAGGTGAACGAGTTTGTTACCAGAAACTTCACGTTCTGGCTGTCTGTAGTTGACAGTTCCCAGGTGAAACACCTCCCCCAGATAGTCACAGCACAGTCAACCAGGCTCTCCTGCTAGCATAGCTCAGAGGCTCACCTTTGATTTGTCGGTGTGATTCACAGGCGATGCTAAATCGCCCACATGTTCCGGATTAAAGAGCAAACCTGTCACAAACATTAAATTATTTGTTACATCTAGTTACGTGCAACACAATATGAGGAAGAGGGGGGGGGGGGGTGCTTTTTTAATGGAGTAAGCTGCGTTCAAAATCAGGATACGTGGGGTACATTTTGAGGAGAAAAGAGCTACAGGGATACAGATGTGTGGAGGATGACTTCAGTAGAGTGACGTGTCATGACGTGCTAAATGTGGAGGATGATTTCAGTAGAATGACGTTACAAAACGTCTCAGTGTGGAGGATGACTTCAGTAAAGTGACGTTACAAAACGTCTCAGTATGGAGGATGACTTCAGTAGAATGACGTTACAAAACGTCTTAGTGTGGAGAATGACTTCAGTAGAGTGACGTTACAAAACGTCTCAGTGTGGAAGATGACTTCAGTAGAGTGACGTGACAAGACTTGCTAAATGTGGAGGATGACTTCAGTAGAATGACGTGACAAGACTTGCTCAGTGTGGAGGATGACTTCAGTAGAATGACGTGACAAGACTTGCTAAATGTGGAGGATGACTTCAGTAGAATGACGTGACAAGACTTGCTCAGTGTGGAGGATGACTTCAGTAGAATGACGTGACAAGACTTGCTAAATGTGGAGGATGACTTCAGTAGAATGACGTGACAAGACTTGCTAAATGTGAAGGATGACTTCAGTAGAATGACGTGACAAAACCTGCTCAATGTGAAGGATGACTTCAGTAGAGTGACGTGACAAAACGTGCTCAATTTTTCCGCCGTGTTAGTCTGTATATGTGCGTATGAGTGAGTAGATGTGAGTTTTAACCTTCTTTGGCAGTGGCCGTGTCCCGTATTTTATGAGACAGTTATATGTGATACCCTATTTATCCCTCCATTATCCGAGGATCCTGTATACAGTGTCATCGCAAGCGCCGCCTTGCCACGTGGGCAGCTTTTCTATGTCCGTGGATGAACTTTCTCAGTAATACATAGTGTCAGGGCACCCGAGTGGCAAAGTGGGTAGTGCACCAGTCTCTCATGACGAAGGTCGGTGACTCGAATCCTGATGGAGGGTCCCCAGTCACCAGGCTGTAGAAATAGGTACCTGACTTCTGGAGGTGGGGAAGGAAAGGCGGCCAGGTGTGATACTGGCCACATCAACCTCTAGTGTGGCGGACAGGTAAGGAAGATTTGGGCACTAATACCATATACCCTAGGTGCCTCTATTGTGTAGTACGTTTACCTGTACTTTACGGTGTACCGGGTAACTGTGTGGACTGGAGAGTGAGGCGGTGCAAGTCGACCCCAGTGCCCTCAGTCCGAAGGTCGACGTCACTAACGGTTCTGTGAATCGGGGTATCAGATGAAAGCGGCAAAACCTTGGGACTTCCTAAAGAACGATAATGATGGGTTAGATAACGGGTACGAATTGTTATCAGTTCTTAGTGGCTCCCTCTGATATCTTCAGTTCTTAGTGGCTACCTCTGATATCTTCAGTTCTTAGTGGCTACCTCTGATATCTTCAGTTCTTAGTGGCTACCTCTGACATCTTCGGTTCTTAGTGGCTCCTTCTGATATCTTCAGTTCTTAGTGGCTCCCTCTGACATCTTAAGTTCTTAGTGGCTCCCTCTGACATCTTCGGTTCTTGTTGGCTCCTTCTGATATCTTCAGTTCTTAGTGGCTCCTTCTGATATCTTCGGTTCTTAGTGGCTCCTTCTGATATCTTCAGTTCTTAGTGGCTCCCTCTGACATCTTCGGTTCTTAGTGGCTCCTTCTGATATCTTCAGTTCTTAGTGGCTACCTCTGATATCTTCAGTTCTTAGTGGCTCCCTCTGATATCTTAAGTTCTTAGTGGCTCCCTCTGATACCTTCAGTTCTTAGTGGCTCCCTCTGATATCTTCAGTTCTTAGTGGCTCCCTCTGATATCTTCAGTTCTTAGTGGCTCCCTCTGATATCTTCGGTTGACTTTCTCCGGTACCTTTGGATTTTAATGACTTTCTCTGGTTTCTTCTGCTCATAGTTACTTTCTATGGTATCTTCTGCTCTTAGTTACTTTCTCTTGCATCTTCTGCTCTTAGTTACTTTCTCTTGCATCTTCTGCTCCTAGTTACTTTCTCTTGCATCTTCTGCTCTTAGTTACTTTCTTTGGTATCTTCTGCTCTTAGTTACTTTCTCTTGTTTCTTCTGCTCTTAGTTACTTTCTCTTGCATCTTCTGCTCATAGTTACTTTCTGTGGTATCTTCTGCTCTTAGTTACTTTCTCTGGTATCTTCTGCTCTTAGTTACTTTCTCTTGCATCTTCTGCTCATAGTTACTTTCTTTGGTATCTTCTGCTCTTAGTTACTTTCTCTTGCATCTTCTGCTCATAGTTACTTTCTTTGGTATCTTCTGCTCTTAGTTACTTTCTCTGGTTTCTTCTGCTCTTAGTTACTTTCTCTGGTATCTTCTGCTCTTAGTTACTTCTCTGGTTTCTTCTGCTCTTAGTTACTTTCTCTGGTTTCTTCTGCTCATAGTTACTTTCTCTTGCATCTTCTGCTCCTAGTTACTTTCTCTGATTTCTTCTGCTCTTAGTTACTTTCTTTGGTATCTTCTGCTCTTAGTTACTTTCTCTGCCATCTTCTGCTCTGGTATCTTCGGTTGTTAATGACTTTCTCTAGTGACTTGAAGAAACACCTACCTGGTTTCTTCTTCAGATCTTAGTTTCAGTACAGTGCCATACTCTAAACTTATGAATTCATTACCGGAATATCAATGCCCCCTTGTCAAAATGAACAGAGATCTTTAGGTCTTAACTATTCACCCTCTATTGGTTCTTTTATCGTATCTTTCACATGCTTAGTAATCTAAATAGAGATATGGGTTGTCTCTGTGAATTCCATCTTCAGTAGGAGTTCTCTATGTGTGACGAGTTTTAACTGCCTGGTGTGGCACATTACTGGAGTTTATTTTGGGCATTTAAGTCCTGAAGATGTACTAATAAGATATTCCAAATAGAAGCAGAGGAAAACGTTATATACTGACTTCCGAGTCACTGCTTCTACTGTTTGTAATGTTTGTATTAATAGTTTGTTGTTAGGAATCATTTTTTTTTTTAAAATTGCTAACAGTTTTTAAGGTAAGTGAAAATCTGTTTTGAGAAGGTATTTACAAATTCGTTTACTAATTTTTTTTTTCATCCAAACTCTTGTTATTTTAAAACTGAGGACAAGTGAAAGCTTGGGGGGAGGGGGGGGGGAACTGGAGTGGACATGACCGCCATCCTTCCTCCTCGCTGCTGCTTCTAATAAGAGGCTTCTCTAGTTGTTGAATGTGTGGATCAGATGTAAAAGTTTTGTTATTTTAGACATTTTTTTTCATCTCCTTTTTCTTCCTTGGCCATCAAAATGGCGTCGGTTGAGCTGTGTGGCGGTTAAAGGGCTGGTGGCACAACACATTCGACCTCAGCTCAACCAAACTTTAGGACCTGGTTCGTCTTCCCAGTGTGATCTCAGTTCAGTTGACCAGACTATTTTCCGTTTCCAGGGCCACCACTTAGAGGTAGAATAGGGTCTTGGCCGGCTGTGGTTAGTCAGCCCTGACACAAGCAGTTCAGCTTGACTGCCTGGTCGACCTCAGTTTTGTTTTCATGTTTTTGTTATATATTTATTACAGTTTGTATTAGAATGAATGTGTGAAAGTTGAAAGAGGAAGGGAGGAATGACAGACAGGCCCAGATGCAGTGGTCTCACTCCTTGATAACGATGCTGATTGGTTGGTTAGTTGGTTGGTTGGTTGGTTAGTTGGTTGGCTGGTTGGTTGGTTTACTGATTAGGGCTTTTTGACTGGGGTTGGTTGACTGGTTGGGTGGTGTTGGTTGACTTATTGGTTGGTTGGTTTTTAACAAGGTTAGACTTGACGAGGTCCCTGTCGTGGTGATGATGTCTTGTCGTGGTGATGATGTCTTGTCGTGGTGATAATGTCCTGTCGTGGTGATGATGTCCTGTCGCGGTATGTCTTGTCGTGGTGATGATGTCTTGTCGTGGTGATGATGTTCTGTCGTGGTATGTGTTGTCGTGGTAATGATGTCTTGTCGTGGTGATGACGTCCTGTCGTGGTGATGATGTCCTGTCATGGTGATGATGTCTTGTCCTGGTGATGATATCTTGTCGTGGTGATGATGTCTTGTCGTGGTGATGATGTTTTGTCGTGGTGATAATGTCCTGTCGTGGTGATGATGTCTTGTCGTGGTATGTCTTGTCGTGGTGATGATGTCTTGTCGTGTTATGTCTTGTCGTGGTGATGATGTCTTGTCCTGGTGATGATGTCCTGTCGTGGTATGTCTTGTCTTGGTGATGATGTCCTGTCGTGGTGATGATGTCCTGTCGTGGTATGTCTTGTCTTGGTGATGATGTCCTGTCGTGGTGATGATGTCTTATCGTATTGATGATGTCTTGTCATGGTGATGATGTCTTGTCGTGGTCATGATGTCATGTCGTGGTGATGATGTCCTGTCGTGGTGATGATGTCTTTTCGTGGTGATGATGTCCTGTCCTGGTTATGATGTCTTGTCGTGGTGATGATGTCTTGTCGTGGTGATGATGTCTTGTCGTGGTGATGATGTCCTGTCGTGGTTATGATGTCCTGTCGTCTTGATGGTGTCTTGTCGTGTTATGTCTTGTCGTGGTGATGATGTGTTGTCGTGGTGATGATGTCTTATCTTGGTTATGATGTCTTGTCGTGGTGATGATGTCTTGTCGTGGTGATGATGTCCCGTCGAGGTGATGATGTCCTGTCGTGGTTATGATGTCCTGTCGTGGTGAAGGTGTCTTGTCGTGTTATGTCTTGTCGTGGTGATGATGTGTTGTCGTGGTGATGATGTCTTATCGTGGTGATGATGTGTTGTCGTGGTGATAATGTCTTGTCTGGTGATGATGTCCCTGTCGTGGTGATAATGTCTTGTCGTGGTGATAGTATCTGTCTAGACGCTTGTTTATTTGTTCAGTTCCGGATTATACAGCACATCATAGCACCGTAATCCACTCCCCATCCGAAACTGCACTTTATCATCGTCATCATCATCACTCAGAAAAAAAACCAACAGTTCACACTTTCGAGAACATCGAAATTCGAATCTTTCCCGTCCGCCTTCTTGTTATGATAACGATTTTACTGTGAAATTTATGACGGATAATTTTATGACTGAAACAGAGACCATCTTGAATAATTGTATTCTTTGGTATACATAATTAATATTTGTTTGTTGTCGTGAGCCTATTGTGTCTCTTTTGTCGTAGGATAGGCAAGGGTTACATTACAGTTATCCTCTCTCAAACGTTACAACTTCTTGGCCAATGTCGCACTGGGAGATCATACAATGCTGTAGTTGATCACACAATGCTGTAGTTGCTGGGAGATCATACAGTGCTGTAGTTGATCACACAATGCTGTAGTTGCTGGGAGATCATATAATGCTGTAGCTGATCACACAATGCTGTAGTTGCTGGGAGACCATACAATGCTGTAGTTGATCACACAATGCTGTAGTTGCTGGGAGACCATATAATGCTGTAGCTGATCACACAATGCTGTAGTTGCTGGGAGACCATATAATGTTGTAGCTGATCACACAATGCTGTAGTTGCTGGGAGATCATACAATGCTGTAGTTGCTGGGAGACCATATAATGATGTAGCTGATCACACAATGCTGTAGTTGCTGGGAGATCATACAATGCTGTAGTTTGTACCGATTTTTCTCACCAGAAGGCGTACAGTCTGTGGGAGACATTTGTTGTCTTATAGCCTGTAAGACATGTCTTGTCTGTCTCTGGCAAAACTCAGTACATCTGTCCCCCATGAAATCTTGTCTTGTACATCTGTTCCCCGGGAAATCTTGTCTTGTACATCTGTCTTACTAAATGTGCTGTTTTGCAATATTCCTTCATTATTTTTTCCAGTACAGTTTAGGCGTCTCTCTCTCCCTCCCTCTCCCTCTCTCTCCCTCTCACTCTCCTTCTCTCTATGCTCATTAACAAATACTGAATGACTGTGACTGAGTGAAAGCTGTATGATGAAGAGCAGAATGTTAGACGGGCCTGCGTGCCCAATTCTTAACCCTTTGAAAATAAACTGTTCGCTCGTTCGTTCGTTCTCGTTCTCACTCCCACTCTCTCTCCCTCCTCTCTCTCTCTCTCTTTCTCTCTTTCCCCTCTCCCTCTTCTCCCTTCCCCCCTCTCTCTCTCTGAAAATTAACTGCCCAGGGCACATGGTACTTGCCCAGGTGAGCCCTCTATTGCTCAACATCCTCTCTGTTGTTCTTCTCTATGTCTCTTTTGCTCTACCCTTACTTCTGTTCCCCCGTGGTGTCCATCTTAGTGTTATTTTTGGTAGTGAGTTGTCAGTCATTCGGAGCACATGTCCCAACCATCGCCAGCGTCTTTCCTCAATAATTGCTGTCAGTGGCTTTATCTACATTTCTGCAAAAAAAAAAGATGTTAATATTTCATATGTATTTAGTAAAAAAAACAAAATGTCAAAAACTGATCGAAGGGATATCCTGATTTTAAAAAATGAAATATGGTTTTTAAAACCATCTAGTTAATGATACTCTTTTGGCTGAAACGTATAGTTCACATCTTGACCTTTAGTTCTCCATGGAATACTGTTCAAAGTTTAGTACGAGCTCCAGACACAGCAGACAGTCTTCGAAAATTGGCCGTACAAAAAATGCGTCTCAAAAATTCTGTTATTTTAAAAATAATTATTCTCCACTCTAGGCAGAGCAGGGGCTTGCGTGGGGGTCTTGAATTGATGTTTATTTGATGTAGTAACGTTCTGTCGGTTACTCGCTTTACAAGGCCGTCAGCGAATTAAGTATCGCGTGGCTCGTGCACTGGAGATGGTGTTATTGCCCTCCCAAGTGCTCTTCGTTCGTCAAGGTCTGGAGATGATTATTCAACTTTTTCGTTCGTCAAGGTCTGGAGATGATTATTCAACTTTTTCGTTCGTCTAGCTAGTTTTGACAGGGACTGTGATGTTTTTGGTGCGGGCGCGTGCGTGTGTGTGTGTGTTCACCGAGTTGCATGAAAGAACATAGAAGGTAACAAGATACGTTTTAGTAAACCAAATCTCGGGAGAAAAAGATGACAATACTGACATGGTTTCAAGTATTTTGTGTCAAAAGCGATGTGGAGTTGATAGAGACACATCCCACTCCGTTAGAGACACATTCCACTCCGTTAGAGACACATTCCACTCCGTTAGAGACACATTCCACTTTGTTAGAGACACATTCCACTCTGTTAGAGACACATTCCACTTTGTTAGAGACACATTCCACTCTGTTAGAGACACATTCCACTTTGTTAGAGACACATTCCACTCTGTTAGAGACACATTCCACTCTGTTAGAGACACATTCCACTCTGACAAAGACACATTCCACTCTGTTAGAGGCACACTCTGCTTTCATTCCTTTGCATGTCCCTTGCGGAACTTTGCCTCCCAAACAGCACTCCTGTAGGCCTCTCGGTTGTGAGCAAGATGGCCTGCTGCTGCTGCATCCATTTCCAGATCATCAACGATGTCTTGCAGCCATCTTCGTTTCGGTCTTCCTCTCTTTCTTTTTCCCATTATGTATCCCTCCAATATGGTCCTCTCTAAATTATCATGACGTTTAATGTGGCCAAAATATTTAAGTTTTCTCTCTTTAATCCTCCTTACTAGCCAGCCTTCTTCAATATTAAGCTCTTGCAGTATAGATATATTTGTTCTTTTTTGTGTCCACGATATTTGGAGAACTCTTCTATAGCATTTACATTCAAAGGCATTTATGTGCCTCTCAGCTGTTTTGTTAAGTGTCCAGGTCTCACAGGCATATGTTGCGATGGGAAAGATGCATGCCCTTAAAAATCTTATTTTTGTGGTTCTGTCTGCTCCTCTCCACAGATTCTTTATTTGTTTTAACACTCTGCTTAGACAGAGATATAATTTACTCTGTTAAGAGACACATTCCACTCTGACAAAGATACATTCCACTCTGTTAGAGACACATTCCACTCTGACACAGATACATTCCACTCTGTTAGAGACACATTCCACTCTGACAGAGACACTTCTTCTGCCACGCTAGTGCTCTCCTTCATTCTTGCTCACCAGGATAGAATTATACGTGGTGTTTCAAGTAGTGGAGCTTTCTGAGAAGCCAAAACATCGTTTCACTGACCACAATAGTGCTCTCAACAGACAAAACAAAGAAGAAGAAGAAGGTGGTCGAGGAGGAGGATGTGTTCAGTTTTACACAATATCCTCTATTTAACTGATAACATTTGTTTTCTACATTTTTTTCATATTTTTTTGTTATTGTTGCTGCCTGATGAATCCATGAGCCGAAATATCTTTGTCTTGTTGCTAGCAAGGCTACGTTTCGCAGATCTCAGCTTGTACACTTTCCACAGCTTAACTTGACTGATCCTGTACAAAAGTGTACATCAAATATTTTGTTTAGCCTTTACTATGTGGTACATATAAACAGATTTTTTTTGCGTGGCTTCGGTCTGTACACAAGGCGCACAGAAGGGTGAAGAGCACCCGAATCACATGTGTGCAGCTTGTCATGTAGTATAAATTATCCGGTTAATTTTTGTTATCTTATTATTATCACGAACAGCAAGATTGTATCCGTCTATGTCAGGGCGAAGATCATCACAGCTTTGTCTGGAAGGTCTTAAATATTCTCACATTTCTCTGAATGGTCTAAGTTGCAGAATTCTCATCTATAAACAGCCCAAGACACAGATTTTTCGTCTATAAATAGCCCACGACACAGAATTATCATCTATAAATGGCTCAAGACAAAGAATTGTCATCTATAAACAGCCAAAGACAAAGAATTATCATCTATAAACAATCCATGACAAATAATTCTCATCTATAAACAGCCCAAGTCAAAAATAATTATCTCTTTAAGCTGCCCAAGACAAAGAATTCTCATCTATAAATAGCCCAAGAAACAGAATTCTCATTTATAAACAGTCCAAGACAAAGAATTCTCATCTATGAACAGTCCAGGACAAAGAATTCTCATCCATAAATAGCCCAAGACAATGAATTATCATCTATAAAAAACCAAGACAAAGAATTCCCATCCATAAACAGCCAAAAACAAAGACTTCTCATCTATAAACAGCCCAAGACAAAAAGAATTCTCTCTTTAAGCTGCCCAAGACAAAAAATTATCGTCTATAAACAACGCAAAAACCAAAATTCTCATGTATTAGCAGCCAAAAAGACAGAATTCTCACCAACAAGAGACACAAGAACCAAAATTCCCATCAGACTTTAACGACGATTATTTTGTAGTAAAAAAAGATCTTTATCTTCGAGCAGATCCACAAGCAGTAAGCAGAATCCACTCCGTGACATACATGACACAAGCATATGTCAGTTATACCAGAGAACTGACCTTCACTGAGAGGTGCACTGGAGCTGGCAGGTAATTTATCGAAAATAGATATGCACATGAAAATGACGTGCACAAAGGTGAATGATGTTTATGGAACAGAAAATGAAAAAAAAAACAAAATAGTTGGACTGGGATTGGCACCGGTTACAACCAAGTCTTCAACTATCAATATGTCCTATCCATATATCCTATCACAGCTGCAACTACTAGATCATTTCATATGTTCTGCCACAGCTACGATTATCATATCGTTTAGCATGTCCTATCACAGCTACAAATTATCATATCATTTAACATGTCTTACCACAGCTACAAATTATCATATCATGTCACAGCTGTGTAATCCCCTGACGATATCTTTGATGATTATCTAACAGCCTGTTTAATGTGTAGTCCCCTGACGACATCTTTGATGATTATCTAACAGCCTGTTTAATGTGTAGTCCCCTGACGACATCTTTGATGATTATCTAACAGCCTGTTTAATGTGTAGTCCCCTGACGACATCTTTGATAATTATCTAACAGCCTGTTTAATATGTAGTCCCCTGACGACATCTTTGATGATTATCTAACAGCCTGTTTAATGTGTAGTCCCCTGACGACATCTTTGATAATTATCTAACAGCCTGTTTAATGTGTAGTCCCCTGACGACATCTTTCATGATTATCTAACAGTTTAGTTCCCTGACGACATCTTTGATGATTATCTAACAGCCTGTTTAATGTGTAGTCCCCTGACGACATCTTTGATGATTATCTAACAGCCTGTTTAATATGTAGTCCCCTGACGACATCTTTGATGATTATCTAACAGCCTGTTTAATGTGTAGTCCCCTGACGACATCTTTGATGATTATCTAACAGCCTGTTTAATGTGTAGTCCCCTGACGACATCTTTGATAATTATCTAACAGCCTGTTTAATATGTAGTCCCCTGACGACATCTTTGATGATTATCTAACAGCCTGTTTAATGTGTAGTCCCCTGACGACATCTTTGATAATTATCTAACAGCCTGTTTAATGTGTAGTCCCCTGACGACATCTTTCATGATTATCTAACAGTTTAGTTCCCTGACGACATCTTTGATGATTATCTAACAGCCTGTTTAATGTGTAGTCCCCTGACGACATCTTTGATGATTATCTAACAGCCTGTTTAATATGTAGTCCCCTGACGACATCTTTGATGATTATCTAACAGCCTGTTTAATGTGTAGTCCCCTGACGACATCTTTGATGATTATCTAACAGCCTGTTTAATGTGTAGTCCCCTGACGACATCTTTGATAATTATCTAACAGCCTGTTTAATGTGTAGTCCCCTGACGACATCTTTCATGATTATCTAACAGTTTAGTTCCCTGACGACATCTTTGATGATTATCTAACAGCCTGTTTAATGTGTAGTCCCCTGACGACATCTTTGATGATTATCTAACAGCCTGTTTAATGTGTAGTCCCCTGACGACATCTTTGATGATTATCTAACAGCCTGTTTAATGTGTAGTCCCCTGACGACATCTTTCATGATTATCTAACAGCCTGTTTAATGTGTAGTCCCCTGACGACATCTTTGATGATTATCTAACAGCCTGTTTAATGTGTAGTCCCCTGACGACATCTTTCATGATTATCTAACAGCCTGTTTAATGTGTAGTCCCCTGACGACATCTTTCATGATTATCTAACAGCCTGTTTAATGGGGGCTTCTTACCTCTCCCCGCCCCTTGTCTTATTCACTTCTGGTTCCTTGTTTGAAACATATTAGGTCAGCGTGCCTTACGGATCGATTTTCTCTCTCTCTCTCTCTTTCTCTTCTCTCTCTCTCTTTCTTTCTCCTTCTCCCTCTCTCTTTCTCCTTCTTCTCTCTCTCTCTTTCTCCTTTCTCTCTCTCTTTCTCCATCCCTCTTTCTCTCTTTCTCCTCTTTTTTTCTCCTCTCTCTCTTTCTTTTTTCTCCTTCTCTCCCTCTTTCTGCTCTCTCTCATTCTCCTTCCCTCTTTCTCTCTTTCTCCTCTCTTTTTTCTCCTCTCTCTCTTTCTTTCTCCTTCTCTCTTTCTCCTTCTCTCTTTCTCCTCTCTCTCTCTTTCTTTCTCCTCCTCTCTTTCTCTTTCTCCTTCTCTCTCTCTTTCTCCTCTCTCTTTGTTTCTCTCTCTTTCTCCTTCTCTCTCTCTCTCTTTGTCCTCTCTCTCTTTCTTTCTCCTTCTCTCTTTCCCTTTCTCCTTCTCTCTCTCTCTTTCTCCTCTCTCTCTCTCATTCTCCTTGCCTCTCTCTCTCTCTTACTCTTTTTCACCAAAGAATTGTTCCATCACTCCTCACCGTTTAAAGAACTCCCAGAAAGCCATTAACATTTTAGCGTAAATAATTTACACAGGACTCACCTTGTCGAACTGCCGAAACATTTTATTGGAACATTTTCCTTATTTTCCTGGAACTTTTAAAATCTAACCGAAGCGGATTATTTATAGATGAACTCTCCCCCCCCCCCTTATTTTTTTCCCAAAATATGTCTGCAAAAGGATTTTTAGGGGGGGGGGGGGGAATGCAATTTTTCTAGGAGGCAGGTTGACATAACCTATCTATGTATGCAAATTTTTTTAAACCCGTTGTTCGGTCACGATAGCCTTCAAACTGAGGCCATATTTTATGCTGTTCATCATACTTAAGTCACTGATTTATGCTAACTTTCTAAAACGGCCAAATCAACGCAAGGAAACCTTCAAATACAGCCATCAGTGCGAGCTAAACCTTCATCAACGGTTCTCCGTCAAGCAAACCTTCAAATACAGTCATTAGTGTAAGGAAATCCTCACATACGGCCGGTTGTGCGAGCAAACCTTCTAATAAATACGCATATTCGTGCAAGCAAACCTTCAGATACGCCCATTCGTGCAAGCAACCCTTCAGATATGACCATTCGTGCAAGCAAACCTTCAAATACGGCCAGTCGTGCAAGCAACCCTTCAGATGTGACCATTCGTGCAAGCAAACCTTCACATACAGTCATTAATGCAAGCAAATCTTCACGTGCGGCCAGTTGTGCAAGCAAACCTTCAAATACGGCCGTTCGTGGTGCTAACTTTAGTATACAAATGAAACACACAGACGTAAACATGAACATTATCATCCATATCTACAAACCTTTACAATCCAAATCAATTCATGCTATGTTTGTGTTCACAAACAAGCTTAAGCCGCCTGAAACAAGCTGGAACCATCCAAAACAAGCTTAAACCAGCCAGGATGGCATTCAAACAGAAAACAATCAAGCACGCAAACTTTGAAGCACAAGTTAAAACATTCAAACAGAAAACAATCAAGCACGCAAGTCTTGAAACACAAGTTAAAACATTCAAACAGAAAACAATCAAGCATGCAAACTTTGAAGCACAAGTTAAAACATTCAAACAGAAAACAATCAAGCACGCAAGTCTTGAAACACAAGTTAAAACATTCAAACAGAAAACAATCAAGCACGCAAATTTTGAAACACAAGTTAGAACTATGTGGACAAACCAACAGCATGCTTAAAAGGTTGAAAAGCAAACCTGAAAAAAGTTGGTTTGGGGGAGGGGGCGTGGGGGTGAGTACTCACTGATGATCTGAGGAGTTGTGTTGTAGTTTTGCTCTCTACAAGAGATTCGCCCCTATCCTTGAAATAGTACTGGTAAAAGTCTTAAATCTGTCAAACACAAACCATCTCACCTACATACAAACCTAAAAACACAAACCATCTCACCTACATACAAACCTAAAAACACAAACCATCTCACCTACATCTCTCTCTGAACCTTAAGTGCCCAGGGCACATGGGGCTTCCGCAAGGGTTTTCCACAAATGCCTGTCCTTCGCCTTTGTTTCTGCTCTTGCCCAGGTGAGCCCTCTATTGCTCAACATCCTTTCTGTTGTTCTTCTCCATGTCTCTTTTGGTCTACCCTTACTTCTGCTCCCCTGTGGTGCCCATCTTAGTGCTATTTTTGGTAGTGAGTTGTCAGTCATTCGGAGCACATGTCCCAACCATAGCCAGCGTCTTTCCTCAATAATTGTTGTCAGTGGCTTCATCTGCATTTCTGCCAATGAGATGTTATTTCTTATGGTGTTTGGCCAAAATATTTTTCAAATTCTTCGTAAACATTTAGTCTGGAAAGAATTCAACTTGTTTTCTATGGTTTTGGTGATTTTCCAGCATTCACTTCCATAGAGTAGTACACTTAGAACATTACTCTTAAATATCCTGATTTCATATTTATGCTTAGTTTTTTTGATTTTCATATATTCTGCAGCATTGCAAAAGCCTGGTTTGCTCTAGTAAGTCTGCTGTTGATGTCCTCTGTGCTGTCTCCATTTTCTACTACTCTGCTGCCAAGGTATACAAATTCGTTGACCTCCTCCACTAACTTGAGTACATTTCTGTTGTTCACATTTTGCTTCATTAACTTTGTCTTTCCTACGTTGATCTTTAGTCTTATGTTGTTTGCATTCTGATTTAGCTTGTTATTTTATCTTGCATATCTTTGTGACTGCTTGATAATAGACAAATATCGTCCGCAAAGTCAAGGTCCTCCAGCACTGTGTCAGGAGTCCATTGTAATCCTCTGCATTTGTCTGATGTTGCCTCTTTCATTAACCAGTCTACTGCCAAGATAAATAATGTTGGTGATAGTACACATCTCTGCTTCACTCCTGTTTGTACCCTAAAGCTGCTGGATCTCCACAGATCACTTTGCACTGAAAACCCTCGTATAGGGCTTTGATTACATTAACTATCTTATGGGGGAGGCCATGCCATCTTAGGATTTTCCACAGTGCATCTCTGTTGACAATGTCAAAGGCTTTCTCAAAATCTATGAATAATGCATATGTTGTGCTATGCCACTCATTTGCCTGTTCTAATATTTGTCTAAGTACAAATATGTGGTCTATGCATGATCTTCCTTTCCTAAATCCTGCCTGCTCTTTCCGAAGTTTTTCCTCAAGTGTTGGTACAATTCTGTTGATGATTATTCTGCAAAATACTTTACTGGTGAATGGCAGTAGGGTAATGCCTCTCCAGTTCCCGCAATCTCTGAGGTCACCCTTCTTTGGTAGTTTTACTATAAGCCTAGTTTTCCACTCATCTGGGGCTTTTTCTAGATCCCAAATTTGTTGTAATATCCGGCAAAGTATCTCACCTACATACAAACCTACTAACACAAACCATCTCACCTACATACAAACATACAAACACAAACTGTCACACCTACAAACATACCTTTAAAGCTGTATTTAAAAAAACGTTTGAACTGTTCTTTCCTGCCACGAGACGCATGCGTAGCTCACGCAGCGAGAACATGGAGAATTTCCTTATATGGTTATATCTCTCGCTTCCCTCTTGCGCACACAAGCATGCCAGACAACCTGGAAATGCCAGAGAGAGGGCTGGGGGTTGGAGCCTGAGAAAAAAAAACGAAGAAGGGGAGAGACAGTGTGCCCACGTCAGCTGCCACTCACTACGTGACGTGTGTGCAGCTCATCAGAGGATGTGCAGAAATTTGCGAGCTATTGAAACAGGCAACTACATTGTACAGTGCCGAGTGCTATGTAACGTTATTTTAGTCGTGCTGAACAGTCTCCAAACTGACATCATCCACGCCATCTTCCAAATGAGGTCCCATCCAGCCTCAAATTTGCCACAAAGAGGCTGTTAAGGGAGACGCCATTTTGCATCCTTCTTGGCGATAGTGCATGCTGGGACATCGGGTGCTAGTTCCGCTTCCTTTACAAAGTCTTCAGGGACAGTTTTTTTTTTTCTTTCGTTTCTTTCGAGAGAACATTGGCCATAAAGATCTTCTTGAAAGGAGGATAAATTTGGGGGAAATCCACAGAAAACTGGATCATTCTTGGAATTTTAAATGAGATGTCTCTCTCTTTTTTAACTATCTATCTATCTGTCTGTCTGTCTGTCTGTCTATCTGCCTTTAGTTCTTATCTGTGGCTGTAGTTATCCAAGGATACATTTTAACGATGAGACTACGGAGGGATAAGGGTGTGATGCGCAGACTGTGAAATCCAGATAAGAATTGGAGGGGTGGGGAAGGGGAGAACGAGTTTAGAACAATCAATATTTTGGCCAAAGCAGAAGCAACCCAGAGACTGCAGAATAAGCACAATAATAAACAAGGGAAAGAAACTTCACTCTTGTCATGGCTAATGTTGTCACTCTTGTCATGGCTGATATTGTCACTCTTGTCATGGCTGATATTGTCACTCTTGTCATGGCTAATGTTGTCACTCTTGTCATGGCTAATGTTGTCACTCTTGTCATGGCTGACACTGTCACTCTTGTCATGGCTAATGTTGTCACTCTTGTCATGGCTGACATTGTCACTCTTGTCATGGCTGATATTGTCACTCTTGTCATGGCTAATGTTGTCACTCTTGTCATGGCTGACATTGTCACTCTTGTCATGGCTAATGTTGTCACTCTTGTCATGGCTGACATTGTCACTCCTGTCATGGCTGATATTGTCACTCTTGTCATGGCTAATGTTGTCACTCTTGTCATGGCTGATATTGTCACTCTTGTCATGGCTAATGTTGTCACTCTTGTCATGGCTGACATTGTCACTCTTGTCATGGCTAATGTTGTCACTCTTGTCATGGCTGACATTGTCACTCCTGTCATGGCTGATATTGTCACTCTTGTCATGGCTAATGTTGTCACTCTTGTCATGGCTAATATTGTCACTCTTGTCATGGCTGATATTGTCACTCTTGTCATGGCTGATATTGTCACTCTTGTCATGGCTAATGTTGTCACTCTTGTCATGGCTGATATTGTCACTCTTTTCATGGCTGATATTGTCACTCTTGTCATGGCTAATGTTGTCACTCTTGTCATGGCTAATGTTGTCACTCTTGTCATGGCTGACATTGTCACTCTTGTCATGGCTGATATTGTCACTCTTGTCATGGCTAATGTTGTCACTCTTGTCATGGCTGACATTGTCACTCCTGTCATGGCTGATATTGTCACTCTTGTCATGGCTAATGTTGTCACTCTTGTCATGGCTGACATTGTCACTCTTGTCATGGCTAATGTTGTCACTCTTGTCATGGCTGACATTGTCACTCTAGTCATGGCTAATGTTGTCACTCTAGTCATGGCTGACATTGTCACTCTTGTCATGGCTCCTGTCGTCACTCCTGTCATGCCTCCTGTCGTCACTCCTGTCATGGCTCCTGTCGTCACTCTTGTCATGCCTCCTGTCGTCACAGCTGTCATGGCTCCTGTCGTCAGCGCTGTCATGGTTCCTGTCGTCAATCCTGTCATGGCTCCTGTCGTCAATCCTGTCATGGCTCCTGTCATCACTCCTGTCATACCTCCTGTCGTCACAGCTGTCATGGCTCCTGTCGTCAGCGCTGTCATGGTTCCTGTCGTCACAGCTGTCATGGCTCCTGTCGTCATTGCTGTCATGGTTCTTGTCGTCACAGCTGTCATGGCTCCTGTCGTCACCGCTGTCGTGGCTCCTGTTGTCACTCCTGTCATGGCTCCAGTTGTGACTCCAGTGGAAGTTAATAAAATAAAATGTTTCTTGTAAACAGTGACTACACACAAGGACAGCACAACATACCTTGCCGTATTAACAATGTTATGGTTTGTTAAGAGTGCAAGGTTTCATCTTCTTGTATACACCATGGAACATAGAGAAAACAGTGTGACAACCTGCCACCATCATCGTGTAACCTTGATGATACTGACAACCTGTTACTATCATCGTCCAACCTTGATGGTACTGACAACCTGCCAAAATCATCGTGTAACCTTGATGATATTGACAACCAGCCACCATCATCATGTAACCCAACTGCCACAGAAAACCTACTATCATGTAACTCAGTTGTCACAGACAGCCTGTCACCATTACCTAGTAACCAAGTTGTCACAGGCAACCTTCCACTAATACCCCCTGTCTCCAAGCTGTCCCAACAACATGCCGCCATTACCATGTCACATGTCTGTCACTAAAACAGGAGATAAAAGACTCAGAACTCTTCGTCACTCCACAGAGAACAAGGAAAGATCGCTGTCCATTTCTGCGTCTTATCTGCTCATTTTTAACTACTCACTGTCTGTTTCCTGTGTGTGTTGCCGAAATCAGAAAATGTGAGCAAATGTCTGCCTTAAATATGAATAAATCATTTTTTTCCCCTGGTGTCTGACTGTCTGGCTTCCTTTCCCAGACAACAGTCGTGAATAATCTTACCAAACTACACACGAACTCGCCCGCGCCCAAAATATAAAATATACGATAGCTCAGACTGACCCAGGTTTTACGAGTAACCCAGTGCCCTCATTTCCTGACCAGGGCGTGCTAGTCTTAAATACCCCAAAACCAGACTTTGTACAGCAGTGTCCGCCATGACAGCAGAATTTTTTTTTCATGGTCTCACGAACTGTCCATTCTCTTGTCATTTTTCTGTTTTACTGTAATATTGGCTGGATCTGTAGCACAAGGAAAATCTGATACTAGAAATATGGGTATCTGTTAAATACCAGACTGTACTGGGTTATGTAGAAGATGGGACAGGCCGTGTTTGACTATGTATAAAGTGGAGCAAATTCATTCATTAATTTGCATGTCCCTTGCGGAACTTAGCCTCCCTAGTAGCACTCCTGTAGGCCTCTCGGTTGTGAGCAAGATGTCCTGCTGCTGATGCATCCATTCGCAGATCATCAACAATGTCTTGTAGCCATCTTCGCCTTGGTCTTCCTCTCTTTATTTTTCCCATTATGCACCCTTCCAAGACGGTTTTCTCTAGATTATCATGACGTTTAATGTGTCCAAAATATTTCAGTTTTCTCTCTTTAATCCTCTTTACTAGCCAGCCTTCTTCAATATTAAGTTCTTGTAGTATGGATATATTTGTTCTGGAGCAAATTATGTTGTGGTATATAGAATACTGGGTAGACCTGTCTAGAGGATGTAGAAGGTGAGATAGGCTGTGTTGGGTATAGTAGATGATGGGACAGGCCGTGTTGGGTTATGTAGATGATGGGACAGACCGTGTAATGTTATGTAGATGATGGGACAGACCGTGTTGGGTTATGTAGATGATGGGACAGACCGTGTAATGTTATGTAGATGATGGGACAGACCGTGTAATGTTATGTAGATGATGGGACAGACCGTGTAATGTTATGTAGATGATGGGACAGACCGTGTAATGTTATGTAGATGGGACAGACCGTGTAATGTTATGTAGATGATGGGACAGACCGTGTAATGTTATGTAGATGATGGGACAGACCGTGTAATGTTATGTAGATGATGGGACAGACCGTGTAATGTTATGTAGATGATGGGACAGACCGTGTTGGGTTATGTAGATGATGGGACAGACCGTGTAATGTTATGTAGATGATGGGACAGACCGTGTAATGTTATGTAGATGATGGGACAGACCGTGTAATGTTATGTAGATGATGGGACAGACCGTGTAATGTTATGTAGATGATGGGACAGACCGTGTAATGTTATGTAGATGATGGGACAGACCGTGTAATGTTATGTAGATGATGGGACAGATCGTGTAATGTTATGTAGATGATGGGACAGACCGTGTAATGTTATGTAGATGATGGGACAGATCGTGTTTGAGTATGTTTAAAGTGGAGCAAATTGTGTTGTGGTATATAGAATACTGGGTGGACCTGTCTGGAGGATGTAGAAGGTGTTGGGTTATGTAGATGATGGGACATGCCGTGTTGGGTTATGTAGATGACGGGACAGGCCGTGCTGGGTTATGTAGAAGGTGAGACAGGCCGTGTTGGGTTATGTAGAAAGTGGGACAGGCCGTGTTGGGGGTAGATAGAAGGTAAGTTGAAACTGGAAGACAGCACATTTAATAAGTGTAATAAGTGCATACGTGAAAGTTTTCCTATGAGAGAAAGACAGAAGCTGGCGAGAAACTGTAGATTTAAATATTTCCAGAAAGCGCTACTTAAATTCTCCCCTGGGTGATCTTGGAAGCTGTGTGCCTGCTTCTACTCTCCGGGGGAGAGTTTGGAGCTGTGTGCCTGCTTCTACTCTCCAGGGAAGAGTTTGGAGCTGTGTGCCTGCTTCTACTCTCCAGGGAAGAGTTTGGAGCTGTGTGCCTGCTTCTACTCTCCGGGGAAGAGTTTGGAGCTGTGTGCCTGCTTCTACTCTCCAGGGAAGAGTTTGGAGCTGTGTGCCTGCTTCTACTCTCCGGGGGAGAGTTTGGAGCTGTGTGCCTGCTTCTACTCTCCAGGGAAGAGTTTGGAGCTGTGTGCCTGCTTCTACTCTCCGGGGGAAGAGTTTGGAGCTGTGTGCCTGCTTCTACTCTCCGGGGGAAGAGTTTGGAGCTGTGTGCCTGCTTCTACTCTCCGGGGGAAGAGTTTGGAGCTGTGTGCCTGCTTCTACTCTCCGGGGGAAGAGTTTGGAGCTGTGTGCCTGCTTCTACTCTCCGGGGGGGAAGAGTTTGGAGCTGTGTGCCTGCTTCTACTCTCCGGGGGGGAAGAGTTTGGAGCTGTGTGCCTGCTTCTACTCTCCGGGGAAGCGTTTGGAGCTATGTGCCTGCTTCTACTCTCCGGGGGAGAGTTTTGTGTAATTAAAGATAGAAGACTTCGTCGTCAAGAGATATTCGAGGAACACAAAGAAAGGAAAGAACATTTGAAAAGATAACAAATATCAAGAAATAAAATTTGAAATAGTTAATGAAAAAAAAAGATGACAAGACACAAACACACACATATAAAAAGATAACACAGAAACGATAACAGATAACATAAATTAAGAGAAAGCGGAAGAAGCCATGAAGAGATTTATGTAACTAGGCAGATAAAGCAGTTGAAGCAATTATCTAAAAGTAGTGATGAGTGAAGATATTAAAACTCAGAGCTGGAAGTTTGCTGGGACCACTAGATCCTCTCTCTCTCTCTCTCTCTTTCTCTCTCTGCTCTGCTCTACTTTATAATCTCGTGTGAAATGTGCCACGAGCCGCCAGCCTGGCTCATACCAGAGACTCTACAACGTATCACAGCGACCAGGTCAGAAAGAAACTACGTCCATGAACATGCGCGCTAACATGGAACCTGCAATCGATAAAACAGGATCTGGGATCAATAAACCTTGTCCCTAAACTATGGGGGGGGGGGGGGAACGAGAGGAGGAAGTGTAGATAAAGGGGGATGGGAGAGTAGAAGAGAAATAAAAAGAGAAGAGTGTAGAAATATATCCCTAATGGCGTAAGGATACGTTTTGCACTCTATCAGCGAAAATAGTTCCGGTCATTATCTTGCATTATGAACTGTTGGTATAAAATAGTCACTGCATACGAACTTCTTTAACAATAGATCGCAACGTCTGTATAGAGTAGAACAGTGGTTCTAAAACTGTTCACATCGTTACCCCATATAGTCTAAGCTCTGTTTGGCGTTAAAATAAAAGGTTGGACACGTTTCTAACATTCTGCAAGTCTTAATAAGTAGGCTTTGCTATACGGAACCCTCCCTCCGCCAAGTCAACACCCCCGATCCTTCGTTTATCCTCATGGGTTCCCAGATTCCGGTTTGATAACCACTGTTTCTTAGAGTTCTGCTGTTAATTCATGAGATGTTATATGTTCCTTCACTCTCTACCAAACTCTGTCGTTTTAATCCAATACAACCATCAGCGGTTCTCACACAGTAACCAGCAGACAATCATCAGCGGTTCTCACAAAATGACCAGTAGACAACCATCAGCGGTTTTCACACAGTAACCAGCAGACAATCATCAGCGGTTCTCACAAAATGACCAGTAGACAACCATCAGCGGTTTTCACACAGTAACCAGCATACAATCATCAGCGGTTCTCACACAGTAACCAGCAGACAATCATCAGCGGTTCTCACAAAATGACCAGTAGACAACCATCAGCGGTTTTCACACAGTAACCAGCAGACAATCATCAGCGGTTCTCACAAAATGACCAGTAGACAACCATCAGCGGTTTTCACACAGTAACCAGCATACAATCATCAGCGGTTCTCACACAGTAACCAGCAGACAATCATCAGCGGTTCTCACAAAATGACCAGTAGACAACCATCAGCGGTTTTCACACAGTGACCAGAAGACAACCATCAGCGGTTTTCACACAGTGACCAGAAGACAGACATCAGCGGTTCTCACACAGTGACCAGTGGACAAACATCAGCGGTTCTCACACAGTGACCAGTGAACAAACATCAGCGGTTCTCACACAGTGGCCAGTGAACAAACATCAGCGGTTCTCACGCAGTGACCAGTAGGCAAACATCAGTGGTTTTCACAAACTGACCAGTAGACAACCATCAAAGGTTTTCACACAGGACCAGTAGACAACATCAGCGGTTCTCACACAGTGATCAGTGAACAAACAACAGTGGTTTTCGCACAGTGACAAATGGACAACAGATAGTTGACAAAGTACAGGAAAATGTCTGACCTTTATGATAAGAATCCACACACACACGCACACACACACATATGACTGAAAAAGGTAAGAATAAGCAAACAATCATTTTGTGCATTGTTCCCTCGCTCATTATTCCCACAGAAATATTTCCCCTTTCCTGTAACTTTTATTTAGTTAATAATTGAAACTAATTTGAACAAAATTCAATGCCTGTAATACTGAAGGTTGTTAGTGTTAACATAGGATATCTACCTCTTGTTACATAGATAAAGAAGGAAGACGAAGATTTAGAAAAACCTCGCGATTAAAGACTTCAGATATCTTAGATTTCAAAAATATTTCAAGACCAGTAGGAAAGGAAAAGGAAAAAGAGTAATGTACTGCTTTCTTCTCTTTCTTCTTCTTTTTCTTCTTCTTCTTCTTCGTTATCGTCTTCTTCTTCTTTTAAGTTATCGTCTTCTTCTGCTTCCTCGTCGCCTTTTTCTTTTTCCTACTTTTCATCTTCTCTTCTTCGTATGCACACTGGCGATGATGCGTGGTACCCTGATTTCTGTGATGCGCTTTTTGGCCGGATACCTCCGACTTCAGCAGCTTTCCTTGCTAGGGCAGACTGTGGTCTTGCTCGGACTGCCATGAAGACAGTAGTGTAGGCTGGCCTGGCCAAAACTTTGTTTTCCAGCCTCTGGTGGATGTACTTAAGCCCCTTCTCCACGTCAGATCCAGCGTTTAACACTGACTGGCCAGAAGGCTTTGAGACAGTTCCAGAGAGACACTCCGACTTTGGGATGAGGAATCCGATGAGTGCCTCAATGATATACATTCCCCGCCACCTGTAGTCTGCTAGCTCTGTTTTGTTTACATCATTCTGATAGCCATTGTTGTAAAGACCCAGGCTTGTCACGTCCTGGGTTCATTTACTTCACACCAGATTTCCCTCATCCCCGCCAGAGATCTCCATGTCCCCATCCATCCACCAACCTGACATTACATTTTACTAAAATAACAATTACAGTTAGTGTTGATTGCTACAGGTTTCTGGGCTACAGAAGTAGGTCAGAGTTTGTAAGCAAACATATCTATGTTCCCTGTCTCACAAAGACTATATTAAGATAAGTGTGTTCTTAGTACAGTTCTTCCCTGGGGATCTTTTCCTCTAATTCTTTTGTTTCAAATCATTTTTTTCATATCAGTTCTTTCTTTTCTTTTTCTCGAACTTTTTTGTTCTTTCATTACTTCTTACTATTTTTCTTCCTCGTCCAGTTCTTCCTTTTCTTTACTTTTTTTTTCTTTCTTTCAATTTTTCTATCCCCACCTCGCTTTCGCTTTTCATCATCATCATCATCATCATCATCATCATCATCATCATCATCATCATCATCATCATCTTCTTCTTCTTCTTCTTCCTCCATCTCCTCCCTCTCTGCTGCTAGATCAAGAAACTTGGACTGACCACCTTCCTCTTCAGGCACGATATAACCCACACACACACACACCCACACACACACACACTCACACACACACTCACACACACACACTAACCCACACTCACCCACACTCACACCCATACACACACACACTCACCCACACATACCCACACATACACCTATCCACACATACACCCACACACACATATGACATACTTTCCTCAGTTCTCTTCTTTATAGACAGCAAAAACGTATTCCAAGATTCAGATAAAAAAAATCGAAAGACACACACATACATTTCTTTTATTTCAGGATTACCTTAACGACAGACAGACAGACAGACAGACAGATAGATGGACAGACAGACAGATAGATAGATAGATAGATAGATAGATAGATAGATAGATAGATAGATAGATAGATAGATAGATAGATAGATAGATAGATAGATAGATAGACGGAGGGACAGACAGACAGATAGACAGACAGACAGACAGACAGACAGATAGATAGATAGATAGATAGATAGATAGATAGATAGATAGATAGATAGATAGAATGAATGAATGAATGAATGAATAATCTTTATTTTTCAAGGGTAAAGAATTGGGCACGCAGGCCCGTCTTACATTCTGCCCTTCATCACTCCATCTTTCATTCTTCCTAGATAGATAGATAGATAGATAGATTTCCTCTTGTTTTCTAACAGAATTTGACAATTGACACCCCAAATATCACAGAGTTGAATGTTACAAAAATAACAGATCGATCGAAAAATAACTAACTGTAAGAACATCTAATAACAACACATAACGCTGCTTTAGAATCTAATCTACGTAGTTCGTGTAAATTGTGGGAGGAGGTAAGGGAGGGGGGCGTGTCTCCCTACTTTGAAATTTAAACAGTTTGAGATTAGAGTTACTTAACTTGGGGTCGCAGGAAGTGACCTCATGCCCGAGGCTGCTGTGAGCTGTCCTTACGTGAAAACTGATGAGTGCTTTAAAGCGAAGATTACAAGTAACCTCACCGAAGTCTGTTTCAGTTTAAGATGATGGGATGGATATACGCAGCTGTCAATCAAGTCTGGGAGTGTTAGTCCCTGGGCCGGGCCTGTGGGTACAGGTAAATCCCGGACTAAACATATTTTTCCATACTCTCTCGGCTTCAACATCATCATCATTATCATCTTCGTCGTCGATATTTTTATCGCAACCATTTACATCCTCAGACAGACAGTGTTGGAGACATCGGATTTTCTTTTTATTTCATAATTATATTAGATGTGACGTCTTTTCACAGATTATCATTTGTTTATATTCTTACTCAGTACATCGTGACCTACCTTGTTTTAATCGATTTCTGTTTCTGTTGTATTTAATAATTTCTATATGTTGATTTGTCTGTTTATCTTGGCTATTATTGCTATATATAATAATTTCTATACGTTTATTTACCTGATTATCTTTACTGTTACTGTTATTTAAAATAATTTCAATATGTTGATTTACACGTTTATGTTGACTGTTACTGTACACAATATTTTCTATAAGTTTATTTACTTGTTTATCATGACTGTTATTGGTATAATAATTTCTATATGTTTATTTACTTTTTTTTATCTTTACTGTTACTGTTATATATAATAATTTCTATATGTTTATTTACTTTTTTTATCTTTACTGTTACTGTTATATATAATAATTTCTATATGTTCATTTACCTGTTAATGTTGCCTGTTACTGTTATATATAATAATTTCTATACGTTTATTTAATTGTTTATCTTTACTGTTACTAATATATATATATATATATATTATAATAATTTTATATGTTTAATTTTACCTGTTTATGTTGGCTGTTACTGTTATATACAATAATTTCTATATGTTTATTTACTTGTTTATCTTGACTGTTAGCCTATAGTTAATATTTTATATATGTTCATTTACTTGTTTATTTTGACTGTTGCTGCCATAGACAATAATTTCTGAATGTTTATTTACTTGTTTATCTTGACTGTTGTTGCTATATATAATAATTTCTATATGTTTATCTTGACAGTTAGCACTGTATCATTGACATGTTATGGAATGTTCGCATGATACCTCTTTCTGTCATTGTGTACTGGAAGCCATGCAAGTCTCTCACTCCGAGATTGGCATGTCAAATCCGGTTGGAGGCGACCCTGCCATCCAAAATCTGTAAATGGGTAAATTCTGGAGAAAGGCAGCCAGACATGCTGGCACATCAACATCTGCATCAGCGCTACACAGCCTTCTTTCAGAGCAACCATAAATCAGAAATGGTATGTTAGTTGCGACCATAAATCAGCCATGCTAGGTGTTCCACGATCCTATATAAGCCATGTTAGGTGTTCCACGATCCTATGTTAGCCATGTTAAGTGTTCCACGATCCTATATTAGCCATGTTAGGTGTTCCACGATCCTATATTAGCCATGTTAGGTGTTCCACGATCCTATATTAGCCATGTTAAGTGTTCCACGATCCTATATTAGCCATGTTAGGTGTTCCACGATCCTATATTAGCCATGTTAGGTGTTCCACGATCCTATATTAGCCATGTTAGGTGTTCCACGATCCTATATAAGCCATGTTAAGTGTTCCACGATCCTATGTTAGCCATGTTAAGTGTTCCACGATCCTATATTAGCCATGTTAAGTGTTCCACGATCCTATATTAGCCATGTTAGGTGTTCCACGATCCTGTATTAGCCATGTTAAGTTTTCCACGATCCTATATTAGCCATGTTAAGTGTTCCGTGATCCTATGTTAGCCATGTTAAGTGTTCCACGATCCTGTATTAGCCATGTTACGTGTTCCACGATCCTATATAAGCCATGTTAGGTGTTCCACGATCCTATATTAGCCATATTAAGTTTTCCACGATCCTATATTAGCCATGTTAAGTGTTCCACGATCATAAATCAGCCATGTTAAGTGTTCCACGATCATAAATCAGCCATGTTAAATTTTCCACGATCATAAATCAGCCATGTTAAGTGTTCCACGATCATAAATCAGCCATGTAAAGTTTTCCACGATCATAAATCAGCCATGTTAGGTTTTCCACGATCCTAGATCAGTCATGGTTAAGGACCCATTAGAAAGATCTTTTAAAAGCCAAGCAGAATTAACAAATAATATTTCAGTGACTCTAACACGACAGACATTTGTTTTTAATAACTAATAATTCTTTGGAAATATCACTCCATGATAAACCAGTATGTCATCACACACACACATGCATACATACATGCACACATATACACACAGACACATACACATACATACATACTCTTACATATATACATACCTTCTCCTCAGACATCCCGTCCTTCCCTCCACCCCATGATTATGGGGTCGGGACTTGAGGCTGAGGATCAGCGCTTAAGAGTGTTACTAGGTCACAACAAATGAGGGCACTAACAATATGTCTCCCAGGCGTTGTCTGTGGGCATGGTAGGGCCAGTACAAGTCAAGAAGAGAGCGCTTCAGCACTAACAAGGCTGCAAGTACTAGCTGACTGTAACTAGCTAGCACAATATCCTACCTCCTCGGCGATGCTCCTAGCAAGTGGCCCGGCCTAACTGTCCGAGCAGGGCTTGATATAGTCTCTATGGTGATGGACTGTACCGACGAGATATATTATTTGTGGGAAACTCCCTGCCTGGCGTGAGGTCTCTCACCATCTTCACGGCTCTGACTGCTGACAGAAGCTCGTGCTCCAGTCTCAGTGAGATAATACAACAAACATGTCCTTGTATTGTGAAGTAAGCAGGAAACAACGAGGACTGCACGCACTAAAGTGATACAGCACAGTGTAAAATAACAGGAAAAAAGTGACAGAACATAGTAAAGTGATATATTACAGCAAAGTGACAGATTAAGGTAAAGTGATACAGTATAGAGCAAAATGACAGAAAAAACTGACAGAACACAGTAAAGTGATATGTTATAGCAAAGTGGCAGAATAAGGTAAAGTGATACAGCACAGTGAAGTGATACAACACAGTAATGTGATGCACCACAGTAAAGTGGATACAGTATAATGTTGTATGTTTCTAGGCCAACATTACAAATCCTTGAATTAAGAGTTACTGAGTGTTTGCATCGTTCTCAATTTTCGCACAGTAATTCATCACCATCATTTTTTTTTTGTTTATTCCTGTGTATATTTGTACATTCAAGCATATGAAGTATTGGTGAATGAATCATCATCATCATCAGGTGCCGTGCCGACTGGCGTTGGCTATTATGCTTCTCCAGAGTACGCCGCGATCCTTCATGCAGGCCATCAGCTCTTTTGGTGATCTCCTCTCACACCATCCCGTCAGACTGTCCAGTATCATTTCTCTTGGTCTTCCTCTTGATCTTCTCCCCTCTATTTTTCCTGTTGTTATAATATTTTCACTGCCCCCTCTTCTCACTGCATGTCCTATGAAAGTACATTGTCTCTCTCTTAACGAACAATTGTTTATAAATAGGAAACTACGAGGCTTTGGTATGGTAAAGTAAGAGAACAAATTTTGTAGGATTAGACCTCGAAAAAATCATAGACAAAGCACTTTAGTGAGACGTGAGAGAAAGAAAAATCACAAGAGAATTACCTGGGATTCGAACACGGACTTAGGTAGGACGAGCAACCGTCTAGCCACGAGAGAACAGCGTACTATCGACTTAGCCAACTAGCTTGACAAGGTTTTTTTGTCTCTCCAGCTCTTCTCATACATTCTCCATTAGTTATTTTTGCTGTCCAGGGGATTCGCAACATTCTTCTAATAAACCACATTTCTGCTGCTTCCAATGATTTTTGTGCAGACCTTCCTATTGTCCATGATTCACTTCCATATAACAAGATAGGTTCAATATTGCATTTTAGGACTCGTTTTCTAACATTCATTGATAAGGATGTGAATGATTACAGACATGATACATTAAAGAAGAAAGATTACATCTTCTTACAGAGATACGAAAAATTACAAATTGCGCAGCATTATAAACAGCGTTGTCGTCTGACAACTTCTGGATCAATCACTCCTTGAAAAATTGAAGGGCGCCCCAAATTGTCCGTAACTTGAAACTTTTGCAAACGTAATGTACTCAGTTACCTGTAGTTAGCCCTGGGGTCACGTTATGCTGGCCCAGGTTGATCATTTTGACATTAGGATTAAACACGTCGCGACTGGTTCATGGCAGCCAGTTCTGACCGGTTCAGGTTTCTGTTTTTTTTTTCTTTCTTTCTTTTCTTGCTGGCGCTGGGGATGAGAGAGGCGGGGGAGTTTAGGAATGAGTTAAAGGGCTAATATCCTACCTGTTACTATATACAGCTCCGATTTCTGTAACTATTATGTATGCATGTATGTGTTTCTATATATAGTGCATATGCTATATTCGCATCACTTCATACAACCCAGCCGTGGGGGGTCCAAATTATTATGTGCTTTGTGGATATCAGCACACATATAGCAAGACAGACATATGTGTGATTTGATGTGGATATGTAGATTGATATATGTATGAGAGGATGGAGATATAAAGACTGATATATGTGTGTGATTTGATGTGGATATGTAGATTGATATATGTATGAGAGGATGGAGATATAAAGACTGATATATGTGTGTGATTTGATGTGGATATGTAGATTGATATATGTATGAGAGGCTGGGGATATAGAGACCGATATATGTGTGTGATTTGATGTGGATATGTAGATTGATATATGTGTGTGATTTGATGGGGATATGTAGACTGATATATGTGTGTGATTTGATAGGGATATGTAGACTGATATATGTGTGTGATTTGATGGGGATATGTAGACTGATATATGTGTGTGATTTGATGGGGATATGTAGACTGATACATGTGTGTGATTTGATGGGGATATGTTTACAGATATACGGAAGAGGATAGTAGACAGATATGTGTGTGAAATGATGAGGATATATCGACAGATGTATGTGTGTAATGGCGCGGGATATGTAAATTTAGAAATAGATGTAACATTATAGAATCATTCACGTGACGTGGCCTTTCCAGAACGTTGTCCATCTCACGGCCTCCCAGAAAGTAACACAGTCTTGCGCAAGTTGACCGGGGTCCTGCATTGATACATCTTTCCGTGATGTCCTGAGTCCATCTGTAGCGAGGTCGTCTCTTTTCTCTTTTGCCGGCCGCTATGTCTTCTACTATGAAGAACAGGAAAATACCAATGTATGTATATAATGTATGTATGTACGTATGCATATATGTATGTATGTAATGTATGTATGTATGTAACTGACATTAAGTACCATATATAAGAGCTTTGAAAGGTTCATGATTTTACATTTTACGTAATAACATATAACATGATGGCCTGAATCTCAAGTGTAGTTAGGAAAATGCGACGTTTGGATGTAAAAGGATTGGAAAATCACTGATCTAAAAAAATATTTTGAACAAAACAGATTCAAACATGTTTGACATTTCCATTGTTCTGCAGAGGAAGACGGATGGAAATAATTAAGATGAGAGACAGATTTTTAAAATGTTCAGCGAAAAAGATGAAGGTGAAAATTATGTAACTGGCAACAATGAAAGAAACAATTCATGAAAACTTAGACACGCAGAATGCAACCGCAAGGTCACCAGAGGTCGGCCTCAACCGAGACATTGATAACGAGGCTTTTTGCCGGAAGTTGATGATGTCAGAGGTCAGTGATCTTTTGCTTCCTTCGTCAATGGAACTTAATACAGACACGTGACCTGATGAGGTGAAAGATTCAATGACAGACGTCAGCGAGACACCACCGACAAATTCTCGTTCTGTCATTCGTACAAGGCAACTGTACCTTCTTCGCGCAAACATTACCTGTCTTCTTTCATTTCCACCTCTAAATAGTGTCTCACAAAGATTATCAGTGGACTGATTCATAACACAAGATGCACAGTGAAGAACAGATCACGATCTTCAGACTCATGCCACCATATGGACAGTGAAGAATAGATCAAGATCTTCAGACTCATGCCACCATATGGACAGTCTTCTTCTTCTTCGTTCGCTTCTACCACCCTGCCAAAAGTACTCTTCCAAGACTACCCTGCCAAGACTCCACTGCCAAGAGTCCACTGCCAAGACTGCGCTGCCAAGACTACCCTGCCAGGACTGTCCTGCCAAGACTACACTGCCAAGACTACCCTGCCAAGACTACCCTGCCAGGACTGCCCTGCCAAGACTACACTGCCAAGACTACCCTGCCAAGACTACACTGCCAAGACTACCCTACCAAGACTACACTGCCAAGACTACCCTACCAAGACTACACTGCCAAGACTACCCTACCAAGACTACACTGCCAAGACTACCCTACCAAGACTACACTGCCAAGACTACCCTGCCAAGACTACCCTGCCAAGACTACCCTGCCAAGACTACCCTACCGAACACGAGGAGCAGAGAAGACACACGCGGCCATCACCAGTGCGAGTCCTCACCGAGCTGTTGGGCCAAGTTCTTCAAAGGACATCCAGACCTGTGAGAATGTTCGAAGAAAAAGAAGCATGTGTTATATGAGCTTTACTTCCGCCAGAGTTATATAAGAAAATCAGCAGCATCATGTGCCGTGCTACTCTAACTGACCCCCAACATTGCTCTGGCACTCTACCACACACTGTCACTTGGTTTAGCTGTGAAGATGTAGTAATACATCTAGTTCTGTCATACCACAGAACCATCTCAGAGAAATGCTGTTATAGACCACATTTTCCTTGACTATTCTACATGCTAGAGGCTGATACAGTCAGCGCTGGGTCATGGCCGTCTCGTCTTCTCTCGCTCTGGGAGTCGAGTACCCGTTTCTACAGCAGCTGCTTAATAGTCTCCAGACGGACTGCCATGAAGAACGAGGACTCTAACAACTGCGCCAGTCTGGCGTCTTGAAACAGAGACAGACATTAAAGGCTAGTTCTAGTCCTTCTTACTCTGACTTGTCTACAGGTCTTCCTCTACGCTCATTTTGCTCTTTAGGCCGTGTTTGTTATATCTATTTCACAGAAATTTCTGCAGAGCTCTCTCTCTCTCTTTCTCTCTCTCTCTCTCTTTCTCTGTGTCTGCAGAGCTCTCTCTCTCTTTCTCTGTGTCTGCAGAGCTCTCTTTCTCTGTGTCTGCAGAGCTCTCGCTCTCTCTTTCTCTCTCTGTGTGTCTGCAGAGCTCTCTCTCTCTCTCTCTCTTTCTCTGTGTCTGCAGAGCTCTCTCTCTCTGTGTCTGCAGAGCTCTCTCTCTCTCTCTCTGTGTCTGCAGAGCTCTCTCTCTCTCTTTCTCTCTCTCTCTCTGTGTCTGCAGAGCTCGAGCTCTCTCTCTTTCTCTCTCTCTCTCTGTGTCTGCAGAGCTCTCTCTCTCTCTGTGTCTGCAGAGCTCTCTCTCTCTCTCTGTGTCTGCAGAGCTCTCTCTCTCTTTCTCTCTCTCTGTGTCTGCAGAGCTCTCTCTCTCTCTTTCTCTCTCTCTCAGTGTCTGCAGAGCTGTCTCTCTTTCTCTCTCTGTGTCTGCAGAGCTCTCTCTCTTCCTCTCTCTCTCTGTGTCTGCAGAGCTCTCTCTTTCTCTCTCTCTCTGTGTCTGCAGAGCTCTCTCTCTCTCTCTTTCTCTCTCTCTCTTTCTGTCTGCAGAGCTCTCTCTCTCTTGAACCACAAGCAAATATTCATCCTGGTAGTTAAGACAAGTCTGCATGTCCGCCTACTCATTCCCGTACCGTGACAAAACGTTTTTTTTTTCTTTTTATATAAACAGGAAAAAAAAACGAGTCTCTCCTGGCTACACCAGTGTCATGTAAGTCTGAACACACGGACTGTATCACTTAGTCATCAATATTTCAGGAACCTGGAAACTGCTCACACAGAAATCTGACGACACAGGAGGCCTTGAAGCTGTCACACAGAAATCTGACGACACAGGAGGCCTTGAAGCTGTCACACAGAAATCTGACGACACAGGAGGCCTTGAAGCTGTCACACAGAAATCTGACGACACAGGAGGCCTTGAAGCTGTCACACAGAAATCTGACGACACAGGAGGCCTTGAAGCTGTCACACAGAAATCTGACGACACAGGAGGCCTTGAAGCTGTCACACAGAAATCTGACGACACAGGAGGCCTTGAAGCTGTCACACAGAAATCTGACGACACAGGAGGCCTTGAAGCTGTCACACAGAAATCTGACGACACAGGAGGCCTTGAAGCTGTCACACAGAAATCTGACGACACAGGAGGCCTTGAAGCTGTCACACAGAAATCTGACGACACAGGAGGCCTTGAAGCTGTCACACAGAACACGTGGACAAGAAGCAACGGCGATACTCAGACACGTAGCCATGCTCTAACCACTCGGCCCACACAGCTGTGTCCATCCCTCGGCCCACACAGCTGTGTCCATCCCTCGGCCCACACAGCTGTGTCCATCCCTCGGCCCACACAGCTGTGTCCATCCCTCGGCCCACACAGCAATGTCCATCCCTCGGCCCACACAGCTGTGTCCATCCCTCGGCCCACACAGCTGTGTCCATCCCTCGGCCCACACAGCAGTGTCCATCCCTCGGCCCACACAGCAGTGTCCATCCCTCGGCCCACACAGCTGTGTCCATCCCTCGGCCCACACAGCTGTGTCCATCCCTCGGCCCACACAGCAGTGTCCATCCCTCGGCCCACACAGCAGTGTCCATCCCTAAAGATGAGGAATTTAAGAGGAAATAAATCTTACCGTGCCTGTAAAAGGCCTACACCTTCAGTCACATCTTCAAATTCTTCAGTAATCCACAAGATAAATGGCCACACCAAACCCATAAAGATACCCCCCCCCCCCCGCTTTTCCCATTACTACCATTCTTTATAGCCCCCCCCCCCCCCACCCCACCCCAACTTCAGTTTGATTGGCTGACTGAACCTGGCTGAAGAAAAAGAAAAAAATCCTCCCACCAGAAGTGGCGACCCCAGATACCTACAGCCACGTCAAGTGCGTAAACCCGTTCTCTGATGTGCCTGGTGTAGTGAATGGCTGGGAGGACACGTTGATCTTCATGTCAGATCAAGGTCACGTCTTCCGCCATAAACTACGTCGCAGTCGCACTACTTTCATGGGAACATTTGTCAAATGGAATTTCTACAAACAAGGGAAGGAACCCCCTTCTTTCCAACAAGGGAAGGAACCCCTTTCTTTCAAACAAGGGAAGGAACTCCCTTCTTTCAAACAAGGGAAGGAATCCCCTTCTTTCAAACAAGGGAAGTCTTGAAGCCTCTAAAACTGGAGAAACCTGGAAAGGTAAAAGCGGCCAGGTGTGATACAGACAACATCAGACTTTCATGTGCCGAAAGTTTTGGAAATACGGGCCTAGCGCCCGATCCCGAATATGCCGTAATGACACGGAGGCAGGAGTTTTACCTTTTCCTTTTTACCTTTTAACTTTTAGCTTTCTCACAGATGACCTCGTCATTGAGTTCCTGAGAGAGTTTATAGAGCTGTCCCACACAACTAACTCGACCTACCCTCGAAGGTCACCACCTTTTGTTTTTTTTTTGTCCAAAACTGCTTATATTCACAGGTTATATATTCACGGCTGACCTCTACATTTAGAGGCCGTTCCCCCACCCGGTGGACGCGCCTGGAAGCAGAACATGCTCCTATCCTGCCTTTTCTTTTGTAGTCCATCAATATGGCTGCTTAGAAGAATGCTGCGAATATCAGGGACAGGAAAGAAACTAAACCACGAGGTTCTGAGAGAGGCTGGAGAGACGAGACAAACAGTAACAAAAGTCAGAGAAAGACAATCCAGATTCGTAGGACACGCTCTACGGCGAGGGCAAGCTAGAATACATTGTGACAACAGGAAAGATAGAAGGCAAAAGAGACCGAGGTAGACAGAGAGAGAGAATGCTGGACAGATTAACTAGATGGCACGGACGAAGAACGCCAGCACAGCTTACAGTTAGCGCTCAGAGAAGGGAATTGTGGGAAAATATGATAGCCAACGCCAGGCGGTAGAGCAACAGATAATGAATGAATGAATGAATGACCTTTATTTTTAAAGGGTAAAGAAATGGGCATGCAGGCTTGTCTTACATTCTGCACTTCATCACTCCATTTTTCATTCTTCCTACACACTCGATTTAATACAAGTATACAAATTACATCAGGAAAAGACATGCCAAAAGAGTGCAAAATTAAACTATTACATTCACAGCATGAGGGAAGAAGTAATTAACCTAACAAAATAGCTCTCCCACACGCGCGCGGCCACGCAAGCATATACATAAACAAAAATACATTTTCAGTAGAATTCTTCTCGCATATATTCTTAACATTCATTACAATAATTTATAACATGACCTAACAAGTTACTTTTAGAACTTGATGGCTCGCGAGCCATGGGTTGAGAGGCTACTGGCTATTTTATGGAGGCATATAATTACACGCAAGTACATATTGAAAAAGGTTTGAGTTAAAGGATGAAGTATTACTAATGGATTTTAAGATAGTGATGGATAGATGGAGCTTTGTAAAGCTGACAAGTTTAAGCTTTGAAGTTTGAACCTAATATAGTTCAGAAGTTCTCTTTTTTTTTTTTTCTCCTGCTGCAGTTTTTGTCAAGCCAAGTTTACTACGTCTCTTTGTTCAGAAGTCTCTGTCTGTTCCTTCTTCCTGTTTTGCCGCCCTCCTGAATATTCCCAGCGCCCCCCACTTGGGACTGTCCAGTTTGAGAATCATCGATTAGTGTCTAGATACCCAGCGAGGTTGTTCTCTAAGTGTGTCACGCGATCTAGTGTATGCTGTATATATTTATTTTTTTTTTTGTTATCTGCGATATTGTTGTAATGTGATAACAGTATTGACTTTTTTTGTTGTAATCTACGATAATGTTATAATGTGATAACAATACTGACATCCTGATATAGTATATTTACGCTGATGTATAATCCAACCATTTTATATGTTTTTCAGTTTTGGCACACACACGTCTTCTGATCGCTTGTAAACTCCTGCTCTTTAGTAGATGATCTGCAGCGATGCTGGAGAAGAAAAATCTTGTCGGATGAAGACTCAGGAAAAAAAATTCTGAACACGCTCCACCACCAGGGTGTTTACATCTCCCGTTAGACAGGATTAAAGACTGCTGTTACCAGGATCATCGTGAGAAGTCTCATCTAGTTTCTATTCACGGGGGGTGTTAACCTGTGCCGTGGCTAGATCGCAGCCATCTCTGTTCTCTGTGGCACACACAGAACATGCTATTTTCTGCTCTTACTTTTATCGGAAAATCTCCACCAAGTAAACATTTTTGCTTAATTTATTGATCTTGACTTTTGACCCTTGATCTTTGCAGCCCTCCTCTCCTCTCCCCCCCCCCCCCCTAAAAAAATCCAAGACTTTCTGCATGCAGGGGTGGAGCTGCGGGTAGTGGATTAGCTTCTCAGGATGTAGGAAGCAGGTGGCAAAACTAGTCCATCGAACTGTTTCCGAGCTCACGTGTTAACTGAGCTGGCCGAGGAAACGAAGCGCATCAGTTCGTACACGGCGAGGCATACTGGTGTAGTGGTGAGACTTTGACTTTTCCGATCCCTGGGTTTACGAGTTTTCACTCCTTTTTCTCTTGTGCCAGATCATGAAACGTACAGGTCCTCTTCTGCTGTTCTACATCTCCATACAGAAAGTCGGTGATTGTATTGGTGAGAAAAGCTCAGTTCTGAAGAAACAATCCTCTTTTTTACATTATGGCGCTCATGATGATGATGATGGTGACCAAGATGGCGCTTATGATGGCGGCGATCATGGGAAGAAACAGAACAAAATGATTATGAATTAAAACTATTACTTTTAACAACACTGAACCTTACAGGCATGTTACAGGAACGTTGCAGACATGTTATAGGAACGTTGCAGACATGTTATAGGACGATACATGCATGTTACAGAAACGTTACAGGCATGTTACAAGAAAGTTACAGACATGTAACACAGGAACCTGTGGCAACACTAACAGTCAGGCAATTTTTCTGAGGCAAATTTCTATAATAAGGAAGCCACGATGATCAACTAAAATGTTGCCTTTTGGGAATCTGTGACAGATGTTCTTTTAGTCACAAGAGCTTTTAAGATGTGGCGAAAGAGTGCATTAGATGGTGAGTTGAGGAGTAGAGCAAAGCTAAGCTGAAGAGGTCTTATAGCTTAAGACATGATTAGTTGATTGGGTCAGTCAGACGTTGGTGAAGTCAGTGTGACAGAAACACTTTTGCAGAATGTTTAGTTGGGTCCATCAGTCAGACATTGGTAGAATCAGCCAGATAATGGTAGAATTAGCCAGACACTGTTAGAGTTAGCCAGACATTGTTAGAGTCAGCCAGACATTGTTAAAGTTGCCCAGATATTGATAGAGTCAGTCAGACATTGGTAGTGTTAGCCAGATATTGATAAAGTCAGCCAGACATTGGTAGAGCCAGTGTGACAGAAACACTTTAGCAGAATGATGACCAATGTGTCCTCTAATATATGAAGTGTTGGGAGCAAACTTTCTTCTCCCCGAGACAGAAGAACTGCTAGGATTAAAGTAAAGAACCGCTAGGATTAAAGTAAAGAACTGCTAGGATTAAGTTTGTAGGCGAGTCAATGACAGATTTCGTCGTTATATCACATGTTCGTGTGCTGAACCAAAAGTCTGTGCTTTGAGAAAAAGTGAACTACACTACCACAGCTTAGAGTGAACATTGGTGATGGCCTAAAATTATACAATTAGCATTATCTACTTCCTCCAAAGCCAACTTGTAAGACGGAAAAAGTGAGAGAATTATCGATAAGAATTGTTTTAAAATATCATCCAGTTTTATGAAAAGATACAACTCCCACTGCTGGCGAACACAAACTGGACACTATGTCCACACTTTCTACATGCGGCTAATTTATTCAACACTTGTACGCTGTTCTCTCTTGCACAACACTTGTACGCTGTTCTTTCTTGTACAACACTTGTACGTTGTTCTCACGCCCACTTTTAGTCCGCATGTTGAGAATACAGAGTTGTGTCCCCTGCACCCGGAACCTGGAGGTGGGCGTTGGCAGTGACTGCAAAGAGGTCACACTTAATGTTTGTTCCTGTAGGCTCGCTAGCATCTGAGGCTGAAATGTTGAAATAAAAATTGCCCTTAACGAACTAAACAATCCCACATTCCTCAGAGAGGCCAGAGTCTGAGTTTCGGAGGGAGGTCCTTCTACTCTGAGCAATCTTCCGTGGGCGGGCGCAGGGGCCGGGGAATTCTTGTCACTGACACGAGAAACCTGGGGAAAGTTATTCCTGGGCGTAGATTCCAAACAAGAAAGTATAAGAAGAAAGCCAAATTGTGTATCATTAAATGCTGCTTAAAGATAGTCCCATAGCAAATGCCTTAGGGGATGAAGCGTTAGAGACCTCATTATGCTGGGCCATCAGAGTATGATGTAGGGTGGGCCAGTTCCTTTTCTCGCTGCCTTTCCTTCCCAGATTTTCTCTGGTACCCATTTTACGAGGCTGGGTCGACCTCGAGGCCGTTTTGGTCGGAAAAAAATTCCCGCTCAGCTGGGGATTCGAACCCTCGAACATTCGGTTGCTAGACGAATGCTCTAACCACTACGCCGGTCCCACTATGCTGCTTGTAATTACTGTGCCAGAACACTTTGAAGTTCATGGTTTCCCTCAGACTGCCGGCTCTTCACAAGTTCATAATGTTGTGTTGAACTATATTCGGGACAACAATTCTATTTCTGAAGCTTGCTGTTTTCTCTGTCCCTGATGTTTTACTTCTGTCTCTGATATTTTACTTCTGCCCTTGATATTTTACTTCTGTCCCTGATATTTTGCTTCTGTCCCTAATATTTTACTTCTGTCCCTGATATTTTACTTCTGTCCCTGATATTTTACTTCTGTCCCTAACATTTTACTTCTGTCCCTAATATTTTACTTCCACCCCTGATATTTTACTTCTGCCACTAATATTTTACTTCTGGGCCTGATATTTTACAACTGTCCCTGATATTTTACATCTGTCCCTGGTTTATGACACAAACAGACTGCGCAAACATGCCAAGGCTGAAGAGATTTTTTTTTTGGGGGGGGGAGGTGGGGTGGCGGGAGGGGGGCAGGGAAGGATGCAAAGGTTGAATAGAGGTTTCAATGAAAATAGTTTGAGAACACCTGATATGAAACATAAATCACAGTCGAGCACGAGCACGAGCACAGTTCTAGTTCACGACGCCCCGGTGTCAGATCGTTGTTGGAGGAGGCGGAAACGAGATATCGGTGAGGGCAACCTCTGCTGATGATCTCAGGAGTTTGGTGGTTTATTACGCTTTCGGTGATTCTCTGAGACTCTGTTTAAAACATGGAGGAACTTATATTATGATGTAAAGAAAGAATAAAACTGTTTTCTTTCCTTCGCATCTTTCGGGAATCAAACCAGATCAAATTCAAGGCATGCCGGAATTCCACCACAAAACCACATTCTAGTATGCGTGAGTGTTTTGTAAACATTTTTTGGGTAATTCTTTGTACTCGTATATCAACAAAACCTGGCAGTGACTTCTCTGAGTCTATCACAAGCACATTTTAACAACAAAATATCTACGTGTAGGCACCACTTACTACAGGCTGGTCTTGCCTACGCTTCACAAACTAGAAAATTTTTAAAAAAAAATTGTCGCCAACATAACGTTGGTGGATTTCCCACATCATATGTGTAATACAACACTCACACCCACACACATGGAATAGGAGGATGAAAAGAGTGAGAGAAATGATTATAAAATGTGGGCAATGAGTTCTATCAGATAGAGAGCGAAACAACCACATGCCTCCACATGTGATGTTTACTTTACATTTACCACAGGTACACGCAGTGGACGGGGGGGGGGGGGGGGTTAACGTTTGCCACAGTTTCACATAGTGGAACACAACTACACACAGTGAACCACAGCTACACATAGTGGAACACAACTACACACAGTGGATCACAGCTACACATATTGGACTACAACTACGCAGGGTGGACTACAACTACACACGGCGGACTAAACGCTGACCATAGCTACACAACATAAATATTGATACTAAAGATATAACCCACACTGATAATCTGCCGCTATATATCACAAACTTCTAACACAAGACACGCATAAAAGAAATTTATTTCTTTATTTAAACTTGTGGTTGTCAGGGTGACCTGCATTTTATTTATTTTTTCTTTTCATTTGAAAACTGAAAGACATTTTTATTTTCTTTAGACGAAAATAAAAAAAAAAATTGTGTAATTCAAAATATATTGAAGAAAGAAAGCATAGAAAGTTTGTTTGTTTGTTTGTTTGTTGCCGTATTGTTTCTTTTCTCGCCTACATTTCTTTCTATATATAATCTCCGCGTATCTGTATGTCAGCAGGTTGTTTTAGTTCGTTTGTTTTCCTTTTTAGTTACGTTTTCCTTTTATTTCTTTCTTTCTTTCTTTCTTTATTTTCGGTTGCTTAGTTCATTTCTTTTACACTGGGCGGTCTTGGTGGTAGAAGCGAACGAAGAAGAAGAAGAAGATTTCTTTTAATTTTGAAATTTTCTTTTCAGAAAATATTATGTTATCTTAGCGTCTTGCTGTCAAGTTCTATTTCTCTTCCTTAACTCTTTCTTCTTTTCTGTTTATTCTCTGGCAACATGAGATATATCCTCTTCATTGCATACATCATCTAACAAACCCAAAGAAAATGTAAAAGTCCTCAGGATATATATATATTTTACTTTCTTATATCCTCAGCTCGGGCCCTCATAAGATCCGGGGCCCTCGCTATGTCATCCATTTTGTCGTTTGGACATCTGTTGTACGTTCCTGTGCTTCGCATGTGACGCATACCCGGGACTGCTTGCGACCCAGTGACGGGTTTCGGAAACAAAAGCACCCAGGATCCAGCTGGCGTTTTTTAAAATCCTCTTTTTTTATGTATAAAAACATATTCCGGATGTTGTTCTAACATAAACGTGAAAGAAAAAGAAAAAAAAAACCCTGTCTGACGTCATGATGACGTCCACGAAAGCTTAATCTCAGGAGAAACTCGGGACTTGAAGCAGACAAAACTATCGATAATGTAGCATGTGGGGCTCTGGCAGGGGGCTACATGTCGGAGGGGTTGTAAGACGTCAGTGTAGTAACAGGGTTGGCATGGAAGAATGTGGGGGCGGGGCACAGCTTAGGGGTGATGGTGAGGTGGTTGGGAAAGGCTCTGATGCATGTTTGATAATTTTGTTTGAATGAAATTTCAGATACAATTTTGTTTACTATGCTTTAGTGTGTATGTGTGTGTGAGTATGTGCGCGCGCACACACTTAATACTAGATTATTACGAGCTCATACAATCTACCATGAGTGCAAAACCAGCCCAGTATGAGCCCAACTTGAGCCAAACAAGAGTTAATTTTAAGCTAAGATTATTCCAAAATGATATCACTATGAATCCAAAATTAGCCCAACATTAGTCCTACAACATTACCCTAGCGTGACTTCAAGTTCATTCAAGACTTGGTATCTTCATTTACTTATAGTCCACCTAGGGTAGCCAAGTTCATTCAAGACTTGGTGCCTTCATCTACTTGTAATCCACTTAGGCTCACCAAGTTCACTCAAGACTTGGGGCCTTTATCAACTAGTAGCAAATATAGCACATGCAGCTAGCCCTGCTCTGATAATCTCTGTATCGTCATCATCATCGTCATCGGCAGGTCAGGGTATACTGTCTCCATCTATCTCCAACTAAATTAGTCATAATATCAAGGTCAGTGTAAGGTTACAGAAAATATGGAGATTTAAAAAAAAACAAAAAAACTAGAACTTCAGGAAATTGAAGCAGACGTAACAAAAGAAGAGGGATTCATTGTGGAAGTACTTGATAACAAAAAGTTAATCCTGCTGTTCTTTGTTCACGTTCTTGTGTTGGAATCAAGAGCATGTTTCTTTGCCTTTGGTTGAGGACGTTTGTTCTTTTACTTTTGTTGAACAAGCCACATATTTCCTTCTTTCTATTGTTCCACAAATATTTCTGGCTTATTTATTGTTCAACAAAATATATACTTCTTTTTACTTTGTTCTATATAGTACATATTTTATGTAGAGCAATATGTTTGTATCACTTACTCTACAAAGTACATCCCTTTTTTATATAGCTCTAATTAAGAAATCCAAACAGCAACGTGGATCTTTCCCATGGCAACATATGCATATGAGACCTGGACACTTAACAAAACAGCTGAGAAACACATAAATGCCTTTGAATGTAAATGCTACAGAAGAGTTCTTCAAATATCATGGACACAGAAAAGAACAAATGTATCACTACTACAACAAGAACTTAATATTTGAAGAAGGTTGGCTAGTAAAGAGGATTAAACAGAGAAAACTTAAATATTTTGGACACATTAAACGTCATGAGAATTTATCCGTCTTGGAAGGATACATAATGGAAAAAAGGAAAGAGAGGAAGACCAAGGTGAAGATGGCTGTAAGACATCGTTGATGATCTGCGAATGGATGCATCATCATCATCATCATCGCCTTTCACTCCCTTAAGAGCACCGGCCATAGATAGGGGCTCTCCAGTCATCCCTGTTCTTGGAATAATTCTCTGCTCCTTCGGTATGGATCCCTTGTCTCTTAACATTTTCCACACTCAACCATGCACAATTTTGCACCTTCCAGAACGAACGCTTTGTTTACATAGTAACTGGTGCATATTGTTTGTGCTCCTTGCGACATAAAGGCAATTGTAATTCTATACTGTTCCAAGACCTAAGATAAGTCATTTTTTATTGTTTCGTTAACATGAAATTCATGTGAATCTATACTTTGTTCCCTCTCTCTGATTCTTCGTCCTGTTTGTTTTTGTTTGATGAAGGCTCACGCCGAAACGTCACAACTTTGCAATCGTTAAATAATAAAGCTGTTCCTACTTTTTTTCTTAGTTTATACATTCTGTTTGTGATATATAGTGCTCTAAACGTTTTTTTCCAACCTTTTATAGGAAGTGAATGTTTATTTTTCATATTGCAGTACTTTTGTTTTTGCTATTGTTCTACACGCTATGTTTACTTTTTTATTGTTCTACACGCTATGTTTACTTTTTCTATTTTCTTGACAACACTCATTTCGTCTCTATACTGCATTCACAGTACATACTACTTTTATCTGTTATAAAAAGTACATATTATCTATTGTTATAAAAAGTACATTTTTTCTAATGTTGTACCAAGTACACATTTTTCTTTTCATAAACGCATCTTTTCTACTTTCTCTGCCGTTCATCTTTTCTTCCTCTCCTCCAGCTGTCATTCTTCCTCTCCTCCAGCTGTCTTCTTCCTCTCCTCCAGCTGTCATTCTTCCTCTCCTCCAGCTGTCTTCTTCCTCTCCTCCAGCTGTCATTCTTCCTCTCCTCCAGCTGTCATTCTTCCTCTCCTCCAGCTGTCATTCTTCCTCTCCTCCAGCTGTCATTCTTCCTCTCCTCCAGCTGTCATTCTTCCTCTCCTCCAGCTGTCATTCTTCCTCTCCTCCAGCTGTCATTCTTCCTCTCCTCCAACTGTCATCTGTTCTAAAGAGACAAAACTCGAGATAAACATCCCAGACACAAAGACCACAACAAATCAGATGGCAGATATGCTTAATTTCTTAATATGATAGCTTTTCAGCAAACTCCACCACCTGAAGGAACACTTCAGTTTCTTACCCTGTGACAAGAATGTGACGCCACATTAGCCTGTGCCAAGAACGCCTCATGGAACTTGTCTTGAATCTTGACAAGACTTGACTTTCTCTGCTGCCTGTCAGCATTACAATCTGCACACAGTCAAGTTCTCCATTATGTCGCAAATAAAACTCTTTCTCTTGGTTTCACAATTGTTTTCTAATTGTATGTTTACAGTTAAATGCCCGTCTTTGTTTATAATTCTTTCATTGTTATCTGCACTTTATTTTTCATTAATTCCATTTATTGTTTCCTCTTTATAATAAAACCAGTGCCCAGCACAAAATTGCTGCATCTCCACAAACTGACCAGTATGTGAATCGGGTGTCTTTTGTTTTGTGCCCTGATGTATGTTACACATATTTGTGGTGGCAAGACGAGAGCCTTGGGTTAGAACTTGCTGACTCCCGCCTGTTCGAGATACGTGATGTTGTTCTAGTTTGGCTGGAGCTGATTGGGGGACATTGTGAGTGAGCACTCCATGAGGAAGGTGATCGAGAAGTGAAAGAGCTTCGAAGAAATGAGGGGGTTGGGGGGGGGGTGTCGGGGAACGTATTTCGTTTTCTGCTAAAATTTTTGCTGCAGAACAGATTCGATTTCTGCGTCGTCGTTCATTTCCTGGTTTGATTGTTCTATTCCTTGTTCACTTTCTATCTTGACTGTTCTATTTCTTCATTCACTTCCTGTCTTGATTGTTCTGTTCCTTCATTCACTTGCTATCTTGATTGTTTTATTTACTGTTCATTTCCTATCTTGATTGTTCTATTCCTTCATTAATTTATTATTTTGATTGTTCTATTCTTTCGTTCACTTCCTGACTTGTTGCTCTGTTGCTTCGTTCACTATCTTGATTATTCTATTTCTTCATCCATCTTCCATTTTGATTGTTCTATTCCTTCGTTCACGCCTTATCTTGATTGTTCTATTCAATGGTTCATTTTCTATTCTGATTGTTCTGCTTCTTCTTTCATCTTTACCTTCATTATTTTATTCCTTCGTTCACTTGATAGGAAGTTCATTTCCTATCTGGATTGTTCTATTCGTTCGATCATTCCATCGCTTGTTTGTTCTACACCTTCGTTCATTTAATGGCTTGATTGTTCTACTCCTTCGTTCACTTCAGGGCTTGACTGTTCTATTCATTCGTGATTTCATAGATTAATTGTTCTACTCCTTCATTCCTTTTATGGATGGACTGTTCTACACTATCATTCACTTAAGCGTCTTTGTTCTGTCTCCAGTAACAATAACGTGTACATGTTTATACCCATAACAAGTTATTTCTACTTATAACAACTAAAGCATCACACACGTCCGGGTTCTGAAGTACGTTGCGCAATCATGGAAACTAATATTTGCTTTATCGTATGTTTATGACATATAAACACAACTCATTTAACAACCAATCGAAATGCAACCAACTGTGGCTGTCTGCCTAAAGGTTAGCCCGTAGGTTTAGCGTAAATGTTAAAAAACTCAGCCAGTATACAAACCAGCGGTTTTCAAATTGGGATCTCCATGTCACATTTCCCAGTCGTAAATGTCACATTTTCCAGATGTAAATGTCACATTTTCCAGAAGTAGATGTTACATTTTCCAGACGTAGATGTCACATTTTCCAGACGTATACGTTTCATGGTATGCAGAAAATGACAAAATTGGTAAAAAAAAACCAAAAACTTTTCACCAAATAGAGACATGTATTATGTCAAAGTCAGTCGGTAAGACATTTGCATGTCCCTTGCGGAACTTTTCCTCCATAACAGCTCTCCTGTAGACCTCTCAGTTGTAAGCAAGATGCTCTGCTGCTGCTTATGCATCCATTTGCAGATTATCAACGATGTCTTGCAGCCATATTCGCGTTGGTCTTCCTCTCTTTCTTTTTCCCATTATGTACCCTACCAAGACGGTCTTTTCTAAATTATCATGACGTTTAATGTGTCCAAAATATTTAAGTTTACTGTTTAATCTTCTTTACTAGCCAACCTTTTTCAATATTAAGTTTTTGTAGTATAGATATATTTGTTCTTTTTGTGTCCATGATATTTGAAGAACTCTTCTGTAGCATTTACATTCAAATACATTTATGTGTTTCTCAGCTGTTTTATTAAGTGTCCAGGTCTCACAGGCATATGTCAAAGTACTATTCACAGTCTATATTTCAAAGTGATATATTCCCTGATCTTCAAAGTGATATGTTCCCTGATCTTCAAAGTGATATGTTCCCTGATCTTAACTTGCACTTTCTGGTGTAGCTCGCCTTTCCATGATTGTAAGGTGTCAACAATGTACAAGATGAAACTTGACTTTGCTGTTAGTGTGAGAAGTAAAGATTTTCTCTACCATTAACTTACCTCTCAGTTACTTTTCATGTCTGTAGAGAAGTAATATTTGTAGGTAAGGACATCATGAGTTGTCCTTTATATATAAAACATGAGATTCCAGTTCTGAATGTCTCCCAGTGGAACCTGTTTCCCTGCTTGGAGAGTCCCTCATGACTGTTGCTAAATTGTTAAAGAGAATATAAGTGCAACAAAAGCAATTTGAAAAGCTGACACCTTTCACACAAACAGCAACTACATTGACATCCTGCTATGTTTTGAAAGTATCACTCTCAAACAAAACCTCAGGTTCGGAGTAATCAAGATGGCTGTGATTACAGAAACAAGGAAATCGCCCACAGACACCATCTGCAGCAACAAAACACCTTCTGATATGCGTTCTCCACTTGTCTGGTTCTGTTGTCATGTGACAGATGGTTCGTGTACTTCTTGGCGACGGTGTGACAAGTCTCTCTTTAGCAGACTTCTTGTTCCTGGTTTACTAGTGCACGTAACAAGGTCAGCAGGGTCACGGCAGGTAGACCCAGGTTGTTGAGCTCTGAGGACAGTACGTGCAGGCGCACTGAGGACTATACTTGTAGGCGCACTGAGGACTATAATTGTAGGCGCACTGAGGACTATACTTGTAGGCGCACTGAGGACTAATTGTAGGCGCACTGAGGACTATACCTGTAGGCGCATTGAGGGTTATCCTTGTAGGCGCACTGAGGATTATACTTGTAGGCGCACTGAGGACTACTTGTAGGCGCACTGAGGACTATAGTTGTAGGCGCACTGAGGACTATACTTGTAGGCGCACTGAGGACTATACCTGTAGGCGCACTGAGGACTATACCTGTAGGCGCACTGAGGACTATTGTAGGTGCACTGAGGACTATATCTATAGGCGCACTGAGAACTATATTTGTAGGCGCACTGAGGACTGTAGGTGTACGCGCACTGAGGACTATACTTGTACGCTCACTGAGGACTATATTTGTAGACGCACTGAGGTCTATACTTGTAGGCGCACTGAGGACTATATTTGTAGGCGCACTGAGGACTATACTTGTAGGCGCACTGAGGACTACTTGTAGGCGCACTGAGGACTATACTTGTAGGCGCTCTGAGGACTATACTTGTAGGCGCTCTGAGGACTATACTTGTAGGCACTTAGAACTATACTTGTAGGCACTGAGGACTATACTTGTAGGCGCACTGAGGACTATACTTGTAGGCGCTCTGAGGACTATACTTGTAGGCACTGAGAACTATACTTGTATGCGCACTGAGGACTATACTTGTAGGCACTGAGGACTATACTTGTAGGCGCACTGAGGACTATACTTGTAGGCGGACTGAGAACTGAACTGGCAGGCACACAGAGGACTGTACTTCCGGACACGCTGAGGACTGTACTTGCAGGCACTCTGAGAACTCAACAGTCTCATTATCTTCACGTGTACTCTATCGAAGTGATTGTTCTTGCTGTTGTTGATGCTTTGGTGTCTGAGAGATTTGAATAGTTGACCCTCTGTTAAAGATGATGATGATGATGATGAAAGCTGTTTTGGTGTGATGTATCAAACTACCATAAGATCAACTGCCTTGTTAACTGCGTGTTGGATATTCCAGCCGTCTCGACCTCAACATGGAACGTTGTCTATCCTCTTCTCTTTCATCGAAGTGATGTGGGACATACTTGTACGTCCTTTCTTTCGGCGGAAAGCTTTCTTTTTTTCCGGAGCAGACGTCCAGTTTCTTGTCCGTACAACACAGCGAGGTCTTTCTTATGCTGTTGCTGTGCCTAATCTATCTTCAAGATAGTCCTGGGAAGTCCAGCTAGTCGTGCCTCAGGCGAACTTCGCACACATCAGAGTACAGACGGACAAGATGACCAGGTCACCATTTCCTGATACCGAAGCTTTGAAGATGAGGATAAAAATGCTTCAGCGACGATGATTGAAGAGATGATGATGGCGGAGAACATGCGACAAGAATCCGAGCATCTCTTGGACGTTGTCCAGGCAAGAAACGGAACACATGTTGAAGTACATAAATAAAATGTGGAAAAAAAATTAGTTGAGGTAAAATATGCAAAATAAACTGACATGTCTGTAGCCAGCAGTTTTTAAAAAAAAAATAAATATTTGAAATTAGGAAGATACTGTATCATCTTCCTTGTACTGACTAAACTAAACATGAAGTGAACTGTTACGTGAAACATGAACAACACACTAAATATGAAGTGAACAACTAAATTAAATATGAAGTGAACAACTACATTAAATATGAAGTGAACAACGCACTAAATATGAAATGAACAACTACACTAAATATGACGTGAACAACACACTAAATATGAAGTGAACAACTACACCAAATATGAAGTGAACAGCTACACTAAATATGAAGTGAACATATGTCAGATTACCGCCAGAACAAAATGATCTGCGGACCATGTTAACCAGTAAATTCAGAACAGCTGTTCCCAAACAAAATGAGTCTGAATGTGTACGTGTATGATGTGTATGTATTTGTGAGCATGTGTATGTGTGTGCGCGGAGGATGAAGTGATCGAAGAGGACAAACAAGCAGTAATTACTACATAGATAACTGCTGGGCATGCCACATAGTTCATGAATACAGAAAGTGACATTTGAACTCGACCTTGTAAATGTGGACAAAATGAGAAACTAACAATCTAGTGTGGAGTTATCAAACATGATTGCTTAGGAATGAATGTTCGTAAATGTAGAGAAATTATTTCGAACACTTGGACGGAATGAAATCCACAATCACATTCCCTCTCTACTACATTCTGCTCTTTCCTCACCTGTAACTTATATTCTAGAATCTCACCTGTAACTTATATTCTAGAATCTCACCTGTAAAATATATTCCAGAATCTAACCTCTAACGTATATTCTAGAATCTCACCTGTAACTTATATTCCAGAATCTCACCTGTAACTTATATTCTAGAATCTCACCTTAAACTTATATTCTAGAATCTCACTTGTAACTTATATTCTAGAATCTCATCTGTAACTTATATTCTAGAATCTCATCTGTAACTTATATTCCAGAATCTCATCTGTAACGTATATTCCAGAATCTCATCTGTAACTTATATTCTAGAATCTCACCTTAAACTTATATTCTAGAATCTCACTTGTAACTTATATTCTAGAATCTCATCTGTAACTTATATTCTAGAATCTCATCTGTAACTTATATTCCAGAATCTCATCTGTAACGTATATTCCAGAATCTCATCTGTAACTTATATTCTAGAATCTCACCTGTGACTTATATTCTAGAATCTCACTTGTAACTTATATTCTAGAATCTTATCTGTAACTTATATTCTAGAATCTTATCTGTAACTTATATTCTAGAATCTCATCTGTAACTTATATTCCAGAATCTCATCTGTAACTTATATTCCAGAATTTCACCGGCAACGTATATTCCAGAATCCCCTACCTGTTCTAGATTAAAAATCCTCTACCTCAGATACATTCATCTGTTCAATCCACCCTCTTATCGGCTTAATTACAGTTTACACATTGTATCCATCTCTCTCTCTCTTTCCATTTCCCCACACATCTCTTTACTAGCAACCTATCACACTTCACAAGTCCTCATTTAAACATTCACAACACTCCACCATCACACGCACTCTCGGATGCAGCTTCTTGCACGTCACAGCCACGTGTTCACTTTTTAAAAATTATTTCCTCTTTACTTATTTGTTGTATATCATTCTTGTGAGTTTATATTTTATCTTCTTTTCCTATTTCTTTGTCCTGTATGCGTTTATACTATTAAGGAATGAACCGACGTGTTTCAAATGTGTTATCATGAACAAATAATGTCCCTACTTTCACTGAAATAGTCTCACATTCTGTTATCACAGGTTTACTACAATGCCTTTGTGTATACTTACGTATTTAGTTTTATATATACTTATACAGCATATTAGAATTAAATATACTGCTAGATAGATAGATAGATAGATAGATAGATAGATAGATAGATAGATAGATAGATAGATAGATAGATAGATAGATGGATAGATGGATGGATGGATGGATGGATGGATGGATAGATAGATAGATAGATGGATAGATGGATGGATGGATAGATAGATAGATAGATATAGATAGATAGATAGAGATAGATAGATAGATAGATAGATAGATAGATAGATAGATAGATAGATAGATGGATAGATGGATGGATGGATGGATGGATGGATAGATAGATAGATAGATAGATAGATAGATATAGATAGATAGATAGATAGATAGATAGATAGATAGATAGATAGATAGATAGATAGATAGATAGATAGATGACCTTGTAAGTGCAATGAAAAAAATGATACAAATTTAAACAAAAAAACCACCACCGATGTATACAGAAGCAAAACACACACACACACACACACAGAGCACTCTTAAACACTCACACGTGCTGGCATCAGGTACCAGGTGCACTGGTCTATGTTGACAGCTCTGTCTGCTCATCGCTTACGTGTGTAATCAAACGGGACATGTTCCAGGCAACATTATGTGACCTGGCCAGAGACCAGGAACAAAACCTGTTTACAAGAGAGTGTCACAAAATGGTGCCTCGCCATTCAACGCCACATATTTTTGTGTGAACAAAACTTAGGGGGAAATGTTTAGAAGAAAACAAAAGCTACAACAATGAATACTTTTATTCAACTGTATTTTGGGATATGTTCATATAATGATGATGATGATGATGACGATGATGATGATTTCCCGGCACCATAGACTGTCACTGGAGCCACCAAGTGTTAGTGCAGTAGTTCTCAGCCTTTTTCACTCTATGCACCTTTGTCATGACATGTCTGAATGTCTCTCCCTGCAGGCCCTCCTTCTTTTCCAGCATTGTCTGATTCAAAAGCTGTGTTCCAAATATTAAGCTTGTGATCTTCCCACAGTCTGAGTCTGTCAGTTCTCTTCCCACAGTCTGAGTCTGTCTGTCAGTTCCCAGTTTCTCACTTTCAAGCCCTAAAATTTCTCCGGCAGGTTGGGGAAATTATACGGGGGGGGGGGGGGGGGGGGGGGGGGGTGAGGAAGGAGGTTCCTCACAGGTTGAGAACTCCTGTGATAGTAGCAAGTCAGATGTTCCTCACAGGTTGAGAACTCCTGTGATAGTAACAAGTCAGATTGTTCCTCACAGGTTGAGAACTCCTGTGATAGTAGCAAGTCAGATTGTTCCTCACAGGTTGAGATCTCCTGTGATAGTAGCAAGTCAGATTGTTTAGTTGACTCACTATAACGAGCACCCCGAGCTCGTTGTCATGAAATAGGTTCTAGGTCTAACTGGATAGTGGATATGTCAATGGATAGGTACTAGATGTGTCAATGGGTACTAGGTGTGTCACTGAATGGGTACTAGATATGTCAATGGGTACTAGATGTTTCAATGAATGGGTACTAGATATGTCAATGGGTACTAGATCTTCTTCTTCTTCTTCTTCGTTCGCTTCTACCACCAAAACCTCACTGTGATCCTACTGAATTTACGCCTGTGGTCCTCATTAGGTCCCGTGGTCTCCTGTGTGGCCCCCAAAAGTACTACACGAGATCCACGAGAGCACCACAAGGGGTTCAGAGTATCATAGGGCTTTAGCCTGTATTCTTGGTGGGTCTCGGAAGCGAGATTGCGTGACACCGTGGTTTTCGTTCCACCAGTTTAGTCTAGGGTTCGACTTTCTCACCGGAAGACCTCGACGTGTTTAGGATATCAGTGCATCCCTGCTGGGTGAGAGGCGGTAGCCCATCCAGGCCAGAGTTGGACCTTCTCACCGGAAAACCTCGACGTGTTTTGAGATACCCGTGTATCACCGCCGGGTGAGAGGTGGTTGCCCATCCAGTCCAGAGTTGGACTTTCTCACCGGAAAACCTCAGCGTGATTAGGATATGCAAACATCCCCGCCGGGTGAGAGGTGGTTGCCTATCTAGACTGCCCTGGACCAGTGTCTCCGACTTCAGCATTTTGCGGTCGTGGCCGCTACCCTTCCTAGTTGTGACCAGGATGGAGCTTTTGTCCAAGAGGACGAATCCTCGCCACTAGTGACTTCCACCCCTGGGTTGAGCCGGTTTAGGCATATTATCCCAGTATGGGCGTGTTTGGGACGGGACCGACCTCTAGAGCAGAGGTACTGTGACATGCATAGCCTTCAAGATTCACCCCTGGTGTGAGCCGGTTTAGGCAAAATTCACCAGTATGGGTGTATATCAGGCGTGACCGACCTCTAGAGCGGAGGTGGCATGACATGTCTAGCCATAAAGTTCCACCCCTGGTGTGTGCCGGTTTATTCATATTTCACCAGTGTAGGTGTCTTTCGGACGTGGCCGGCCTCTAGAGCTGAGGTGCCGTGGTATGTGTAGCTCTTGCAGCGATACTACTGGACATACCGGTTAAACTTCACTTTATCTTTTCCTTCACTTTTTCACATCGGCAACGCACAGCAACCTTTATTTCTTTTCCGCATTTTCTTCCTTGACCGGGAGGAGCTTCACTCCACGCGCGGCATTTGAAGAGTCTCGCCAGCAGTGTCTTAACCTCTCGGACAAGCCGGTTCATGCATTTCACCTGATATGACTGCACTCAGGACGTGGCCGACCTCCAGACCAGAGGTGCCGTGATTTGTCTGTTTGCTTCGCTTTATCCTCTCTACCACCTTTTCCGCAGTGATGCTGCGCGGCAACCTCATTTGCACCTTTTTCATTGGCCGGGAGAAGCACCGCTCCACGCACGGCAACTGAAAAATCTGGCCAACAGCGGTGGGTACTAGATGTTTCAATGAATGGGTACTTGACGTGTCAATGAATGGGTACTAGATGTGTCAATGAATGGGTACTAGATGTGTCAATGGGTACTAGATGTTTCAATGAATGGGTACTTGATGTGTCAATGAATGGGTACTAAATGTGTCAATGGGTACTACATGTGTCAATGAATGGGTGCTAGATGTGTTAATGAATGGGTACTTGATATGTCAGTGAATGAGTAGTAGATGTGTCAATGAATGGGTACTAGATGTGTCAATAAGTACTATATGACTCAGATAGATGGTTTGGCAGCTATCAGTGTCAGATAACGAGGGCTGACCAATGCTCTATCCATCCCCTTTTTGGTGATCGTAGTAAAACCTACTACTCTTCTTCGTTGCTTGCCTCAGGTTCCAACCAAGAGAGTTCCTTCCAGCAAAGTAAAATTTTTGTATCTGTTTTTTTTCGTTATTGTCTTTGTCCCTGATAAAGGCATACCACCGAAATATTGTTTGGTTACTGTTTGTTTTATATTTCTACGTGTTCATCTAGCTATGAAGTAGCTTGCTCCTTGTGCCCACTTTGATCTTTAAGCAAGCTACTGTAGCTCTCAAGACTAGCAGTTATGTTACAGAAACTAACTCTCAAGACTAGCAGTTATGTTACAGAAACTAGCTCTCAAGACTAGCAGTTACGTTAGAGAGACTAACTCTCAAGACTAGCAGTTATGTTATAGAAACTAGCTCTCAAGACTAGCAAATTAATACATTAGCAAATTCATTCATTAGCACATGAATGAATGAGCTCTCAAGACTAGCAGTTACGTTAAAGTAGCTTTCAAGAATAGCAATTACGTTATAGAAACTAGTTCAAATGTAGAGCACGTGACACGGTCAGTATTTTGCATGTCCCTTGCGGAACTTTGCCACCCTAACAGCTCTCCTGTAAGCCTCTCGGTTGTAAGCAAGATGCCCTGCTGCTGATGCGTCCATTCGCAGATCACAAACGATGTCTTGCACCCATCTTCACCTTGGTATAAAACTTTCTTTCTTTTTCCCATTATGTATCCTTCCAAGACGGTCTTCACTAGATTATCATGACGTTTAATGTATCCAAAATATTTAAGTTTTCTGCTTAATCTCCTTTACTAGCCAGCCTTCTTCAATATTAAGTTCTTGCAGTATGGATATATTTGTTCTTTTTATGTCCACGATATTTGAAGAGCTCTTCTGTAGCATTTACATTCAAAAGCATTTATGTGTTTCTCAACTGTTTTGTTAAGTGTCCAGGTCTCACAGGCATATGTTACGATGGGAAAGATGCATGCCCTTACAAATCTTATTTGTGTGGTTCTGTCTGTTCCTCTCCACAGCTTATTTAGTTGTTTTATTTTCTGAAAAGCGATAGATGTCCCCCTTTTAATTTCCCTCGTTCTATCTCCATTATTAGTTAGCAGTGATCCAAGATATTCAAAACTCTTCACCTCTTCCAGTTTTTCCTCATCGATATAAATTTCAGCTTCCTTATTTGTTTGGTCGGTTGTCATCAATTTAGTAACAAGGTACCAACAACAACAAAAAAGCTATGTTTACTAAGAACTTACATATTCCCAATGGCAACATACGGATATGAAATATGGGCATTTAACAAATCACTAGAAATAAAATGTTACAAAAGGGCACTTAGAATATCATGGATAGAAAGAAAATCAAATAAAGATATTGATGGGATTAGGTGTCGCAGAAAACTGGCTTGTTAACAGCATAAAAACTAGAAAACTGAGATACTTCGTTCATATCAAGAGACACAACAGCCTGGAGAGGCTGACAGAAGAAGGCATAGTGGCCGGCAAAAGAGAAGAGGGACGACCTCACCGTAGGTAGACTCAGGACATCATGGAAAGTCTGAATGTATTGCTGGAAGACGCCGGTCAACTTTCGCAAGACCGCATTCCATTCAGGGAGGCTGTGAGAGACACAACGTTCTGGACAGGACACGCCACATGGAGACTGTAGCCCTTTCCCTATCCCTGGAAGTCTTGGTAGAGATTCTACAAAGTAAGTAATGCAAACCTGCCACCATAGATAGTCTTACAGACTGCCCTCCTGAATTTCTGCAGATCTTTACTTGAGTCTCTGACACTCCCGGGCAGACTTGACAGTTACAGACATTCGCAAGTAGGTCACAAACTGGCACGTGGTAGGAAGCGAACCTCATGTGATCTGGCACAGAAACAAGTTAAGACAGCCTGTCTCGTAAACCTAACACTTTCATAGTTCTCTTACAACATTGTAAACGAAAACGTTTAATATTCATACCAGAGTCGCAGGATCTGAGTTGGGACTTAGAGTCGCAGGGTCTGAGTTGGGACTTAGAGTCGCAGGATCTGAGTTGGGACTTAGAGTCGCAGGGTCTGAGTTGGGACTTAAGAGACTAACTCTCAAGACTAGCAGTTATGTTATAGAAACTAGCTCTCAAGACTAGCAAATTAATACATTAGCAAATTCATTCATTAGCACATGAATGAATGAGCTCTCAAGACTAGCAGTTATGTTATAGAAACTAGCTCTCAAGACTAGCAGTTATGTTATAGAAACTAGTTCAAATGTAGAGCACGTGACACGGTCAGTATTTTGCATGTCCCTTGCGGAACTTTGCCACCCTAACAGCTCTCCTGTAAGCCTCTCGGTTGTAAGCAAGATGCCCTGCTGCTGATGCGTCCATTCGCAGATCACAAACGATGTCTTGCACCCATCTTCACCTTGGTATAAAACTTTCTTTCTTTTTCCCATTATGTATCCTTCCAAGACGGTCTTCACTAGATTATCATGACGTTTAATGTATCCAAAATATTTAAGTTTTCTGCTTAATCTCCTTTACTAGCCAGCCTTCTTCAATATTAAGTTCTTGCAGTATGGATATATTTGTTCTTTTTATGTCCACGATATTTGAAGAGCTCTTCTGTAGCATTTACATTCAAAAGCATTTATGTGTTTCTCAACTGTTTTGTTAAGTGTCCAGGTCTCACAGGCATATGTTACGATGGGAAAGATGCATGCCCTTACAAATCTTATTTGTGTGGTTCTGTCTGTTCCTCTCCACAGCTTATTTAGTTGTTTTATTTTCTGAAAAGCGATAGATGTCCCCCTTTTAATTTCCCTCGTTCTATCTCCATTATTAGTTAGCAGTGATCCAAGATATTCAAAACTCTTCACCTCTTCCAGTTTTTCCTCATCGATATAAATTTCAGCTTCCTTATTTGTTTGGTCGGTTGTCATCAATTTAGTAACAAGGTACCAACAACAACAAAAAAGCTATGTTTACTAAGAACTTACATATTCCCAATGGCAACATACGGATATGAAATATGGGCATTTAACAAATCACTAGAAATAAAATGTTACAAAAGGGCACTTAGAATATCATGGATAGAAAGAAAATCAAATAAAGATATTGATGGGATTAGGTGTCGCAGAAAACTGGCTTGTTAACAGCATAAAAACTAGAAAACTGAGATACTTCGTTCATATCAAGAGACACAACAGCCTGGAGAGGCTGACAGAAGAAGGCATAGTGGCCGGCAAAAGAGAAGAGGGACGACCTCACCGTAGGTAGACTCAGGACATCATGGAAAGTCTGAATGTATTGCTGGAAGACGCCGGTCAACTTTCGCAAGACCGCATTCCATTCAGGGAGGCTGTGAGAGACACAACGTTCTGGACAGGACACGCCACATGGAGACTGTAGCCCTTTCCCTATCCCTGGAAGTCTTGGTAGAGATTCTACAAAGTAAGTAATGCAAACCTGCCACCATAGATAGTCTTACAGACTGCCCTCCTGAATTTCTGCAGATCTTTACTTGAGTCTCTGACACTCCCGGGCAGACTTGACAGTTACAGACATTCGCAAGTAGGTCACAAACTGGCACGTGGTAGGAAGCGAACCTCATGTGATCTGGCACAGAAACAAGTTAAGACAGCCTGTCTCGTAAACCTAACACTTTCATAGTTCTCTTACAACATTGTAAACGAAAACGTTTAATATTCATACCAGAGTCGCAGGATCTGAGTTGGGACTTAGAGTCGCAGGGTCTGAGTTGGGACTTAGAGTCGCAGGATCTGAGTTGGGACTTAGAGTCGCAGGGTCTGAGTTGGGACTTAAGAGTCGCAGGGTCTGAGTTGGGACTTAAGAGTCGCAGGATCTGAGTTGGGACTTAGAGTCGCAGGGTCTGAGTTGGGACTTAGAGTCTCAGGGTTTGAGTTGGGACTTAAGAGTCGCAGGATCTGAGTTGGGACTTAGAGTCGCAGGGTCTGAGTTGGGACTTAGAGTCGCAGGATCTGAGTTGGGACTTAGAGTCGCAGGATCTGAGTTGGGACTTAGAGTCTCAGGGTTTGAGCTGGGACTTAGAGTCGCAGGGTCTGAGTTGGGACTTAGAGTCGCAGGGTCTGAGCTGGGACTTAGCAGTCGTATTAATAACACTACTCCACATAGTATAATGTTAGTTCACGTGAACCACACATTACAAGGTTAGTTGACGTGAACCACACATTACAAGGTTAGTTGACGTTAACCACACATTACAAGTTTAGTTGACGTTAACCACACATTACAAGGTTAGTTGACGTGAACCACACATTACAAGTTTAGTTGACGTTAACCACACATTACAAGGTTAGTTGACGTGAACCACACATTACAAATTTAGTTGACGTGAACCACACATTACAAGGTTAGTTGACGTGAACCACACATTACAAGTTTAGTTGACGTGAACCACACATTACAAGGTTAGTTGACGTTAACCACACATTACAAGTTTAGTTGACGTGAACCACACATTACAAGGTTAGTTGACGTGAACCACACATTACAAGGTTAGTTGACGTTAACCACACATTACAAGGTTAGTTGACGTGAACCACACATTACAAATTTAGTTGACGTGAACCACACATTACAAGTTTAGTTGACACGTACCACGTAGTATAAGGTTAGTGGACGTGAACCACACATTACAAGGTTAGTTGACGTTAACCACACATTACAAGTTTAGTTGACGTTAACCACACATTACAAGGTTAGTTGACGTGAACCACACATTACAAGTTTAGTTGACGTTAACCACACATTACAAGGTTAGTTGACGTGAACCACACATTACAAATTTAGTTGACGTGAACCACACATTACAAAGTTAGTTGACGTGAACCACACATTACAAGTTTAGTTGACGTGAACCACACATTACAAGGTTAGTTGACGTGAACCACACATTACAAGGTTAGTTGACGTTAACCACACATTACAAGGTTAGTTGACGTGAACCACACATTACAAATTTAGTTGACGTGAACCACACATTACAAGTTTAGTTGACACGTACCACGTAGTATAAGGTTAGTGGACGTGAACCACACATTACAAGGTTAGTTGACGTTAACCACACATTACAAGTTTAGTTGACGTTAACCACACATTACAAGGTTAGTTGACGTGAACCACACATTACAAGTTTAGTTGACGTTAACCACACATTACAAGGTTAGTTGACGTGAACCACACATTACAAATTTAGTTGACGTGAACCACACATTACAAAGTTAGTTGACGTGAACCACACATTACAAGTTTAGTTGACGTGAACCACACATTACAAGGTTAGTTGACGTTAACCACACATTACAAGTTTAGTTGACGTGAACCACACATTACAAGGTTAGTTGACGTGAACCACACATTACAAGGTTAGTTGACGTGAACCACACATTACAAGGTTAGTTGACGTTAACCACACATTACAAGGTTAGTTGACGTGAACCACACATTACAAATTTAGTTGACGTGAACCACACATTACAAGTTTAGTTGACACGTACCACGTAGTATAAGGTTAGTGGACGTGAACCACACATTACAAGGTTAGTTGACGCTAACCACACATTACAAGTTTAGTTGACACGTACCACGTAGTATAAGGTTAGTTCACGTGAACCACACATTACAAGGTTAGTTGACGTGAACCACACATTACAAGTTTAGTTGACGTGAACCACACATTACAAGTTTAGTTGACGTGAACCACACGTTACAAGGTTAGATGACACGTACCACACATTACAAGGTTAGTTGACATTAACCACACATTACAAGGTTAGTTGACGTTAACCACACATTACAAGGTTAGATGACACGTACCACACATTACAAGGTTAGTTGACATTAACCACACATTACAAGGTTAGTTGACATTAACCACACATTACAAGGTTAGTTGACGTTAACCACACATTACAAGGTTAGTTGACATTAACCACACATTACAAGGTTAGTTGACATTAACCACACATTACAAGGTTAGTTGACACGTACCACACATTACAAGGTTAGTTGACATTAACCACACATTACAAGGTTAGTTGACACGTACCACACATTACAAGGTTAGTTGACGTTAACCACACATTACAAGGTTAGTTGACACGTACCACACATTACAAGGTTAGTTGACATTACCACACATTACAAGGTTAGTTGACGTTAACCACACATTACAAGGTTAGTTGACGTTAACCACACATTACAAGGTTAGTTGACGTTAACCACACATTACAAGGTTAGTTGACACGTACCACACATTACAAGGTTAGTTGACATTAACCACACATTACAAGGTTAGTTGACGTTAACCACACATTACAAGGTTAGTTGACATTAACCACACATTACAAGGTTAGTTGACATTAACCACACATTACAAGGTTAGTTGACGTTAACCACACATTACAAGGTTAGATGACACGTACCACACATTACAAGGTTAGTTGACATTAACCACACATTACAAGGTTAGTTGACATTAACCACACATTACAAGGTTAGTTGACATTAACCACACATTACAAGGTTAGTTGACATTAACCACACATTACAAGGTTAGATGACACGTACCACACATTACAAGGTTAGTTGACATTAACCACACATTACAAGGTTAGTTGACATTAACCACACATTACAAGGTTAGTTGACATTAACCACACATTACAAGGTTAGTTGACATTAACCACACATTACAAGGTTAGATGACACGTACCACACATTACAAGGTTAGTTGACATTAACCACACATTACAAGGTTAGTTGACATTAACCACACTTACAAGGTTAGTTGACGTTAACCACACATTACAAGGTTAGTTGACATTAACCACACATTACAAGGTTAGTTGACATTAACCACACATTACAAGGTTAGTTGACACGTACCACACATTACAAGGTTAGTTGACGTTAACCACACATTACAAGGTTAGTTGACACGTACCACACATTACAAGGTTAGTTGACATTAACCACACATTACAAGGTTAGTTGACGTTAACCACACATTACAAGGTTAGTTGACGTTAACCACACATTACAAGGTTAGTTGACGTTAACCACACATTACAAGGTTAGTTGACACGTACCACACATTACAAGGTTAGTTGACATTAACCACACATTACAAGGTTAGTTGACGTTAACCACACATTACAAGGTTAGTTGACATTAACCACACATTACAAGGTTAGTTGACATTAACCACACATTACAAGGTTAGTTGACGTTAACCACACATTACAAGGTTAGATGACACGTACCACACATTACAAGGTTAGTTGACATTAACCACACATTACAAGGTTAGTTGACATTAACCACACATTACAAGGTTAGTTGACATTAACCACACATTACAAGGTTAGTTGACATTAACCACACATTACAAGGTTAGATGACACGTACCACACATTACAAGGTTAGTTGACATTAACCACACATTACAAGGTTAGTTGACATTAACCACACATTACAAGGTTAGTTGACGTTAACCACACATTACAAGGTTAGTTGACATTAACCACACATTACAAGGTTAGTTGACATTAACCACACATTACAAGGTTAGTTGACACGTACCACACATTACAAGGTTAGTTGACATTAACCACACATTACAAGGTTAGTTGACACGTACCACACATTACAAGGTTAGTTGACATTAACCACACATTACAAGGTTAGTTGACATTAACCACACATTACAAGGTTAGTTGACATTAACCACACATTACAAGGTTAGTTGACATTAACCACACATTACAAGGTTAGTTGACGTTAACCACACATTACAAGGTTAGATGACACGTACCACACATTACAAGGTTAGTTGACACGTACCACACAGTGTAAGGTTAGTTGACATTAACCATACATTACAAGGTTAGTTGACACGTACCACACAGTGTAAGGTTAGTTGACGTTAACCACACATTACAAGGTTAGTTGACACGTACCACACAGTGTAAGGTTAGTTGACGTTAACCACACATTACAAGGTTAGTTGACACGTACCACACAGTGTAAGGTTAGTTGACATTAACCATACATTACAAGGTTAGTTGACACGTACCACACAGTGTAAGGTTAGTTGACTTTAACCACACATTACAAGGTTAGTTGACACGTACCACACAGTGTAAGGTTAGTTGACATTAACCATACGTTACAAGGTTAGTTGACGCGTACCACACAGTGTAAGGTTAGTTGACATTAACCATACGTTACAAGGTTAGTTGACGCGTACCACACATTTTAATGTTAGTTGGGGTTAACCACACAGTACAAGGTTAGCTGACATCTCCGCATTTACTGCTACAGTGTTTTACACTGAAGCTAACAATCACACAGTACAGGAAAATATACTTAATATGTCACTAATATATTCTGTTTCCATGACTTCTCCAGCAGCGCACAAGTCACAAGTTCGGCGGCTTTCATAATGTTTTATGAAACATAAATACAAAAGATTGCAATCTACAAAATGTTAAGTAATGAGGTAAGATCCACCAGACACAGCTGGCAATCATAAAATGGCTGCAGGCAGACGGCGAAGAGCCTAAAAAGCTGTTGCTGCACTGCAGGATGCGGGACAATATATTGGACAGATTTTCTAGATCTGCGCCCAAGTAGGGAGATGGATGGCTGGATATGTACGTGCTGCTGAACTAACTTCTGGACGAATCTGGTGAGAAAGGAAGACGGGCTAGGGGATGGGGGGGGGGGGGGTGGGGAAGAGGAAAAATGAAAAAAAAAATTTACCACGTACAAATATCGTGTACATCTTTTTATTTGTTATACATGCTAAATTACATAAAACAAAAAGTCATGTACAGCCAACAACAACAACAACAACAACAACAACAACAACAACAAAGACAACTTGCGTGCACACACATATAAAGGCAGGTGGTAATTTTTTTTTTAATCTCAAGGGGTCGAGTCAGAGCTGTGGGGGTGGGGGTGGGGGCGGGGGTCAAGAGGGGTCACTCATCACCCGACACACGACACAGTCGATGATGGATCTCGGTGAGGCCTGGCTCCTTCTTCTTGCAGGAAACCAACCACACCAAGGACCACATATCTGTCGGAAGTGGCGATTACATCGCCCATGTTTACTCGGTTGCTACTCGTGCATAAGTGAATAAATGAACTACGGGCTGGTGTTTAGCAAGACAACACTTTACTGTTTGGTACAAGAAGTGCGTCGTGTCTTTAAGGCAGCGGATCAGTTTTACCAGTCAATGGAAAGCTGATTTTGGATTTCGTATTGTAATTTTGCTGACAAAAAGTAGCAATAAAACAGCTTTTTTTTTTTGGCAGTACATAAAAACACTGACCAATTTCATATAGAAGAACTGCAGTTATATGAATCAGTGACCGATTCAACTGTCTTGTATCTACAGCTATAATCACATTTTTATACCAAGAACTTCAGTCATGGTCAGGATATGAAACATATTTTGGAAACTTGAGGAGAAGGTCTACAATAAAACAAACATGCCAACCATCATATATTCCATGGAAGGTCAATCTTTTCTTGCCCACTGTTGATATTTGGCTCTACTATCCCAAAGGCATTAAAAAAAGCAAGGATACTTTGTGTAGCCACTGTGTTGACCAAGAAGAAAATTAACCATCTTCAAGTCTACACAAATAACCCACTGATATTCTTAGTAATTTATCTTTTCCAAAATGGCCTTGTACTCTTCTTTCATCCTGGTGGAATGGCGGATTGAAATAGAATCATATTTGTTGCCGTTATTTAAAAGATCACATTTTAAGCTACGTTTTGAACAGTCGACGAAAAGACGCCATTCACTTGGGTTATATACTAAAAGACCAGTTTTCTTAACAAGATTTCCGATGCCATTGCAGAATATTAAGTTGTTGTCTTCGGTAAAGAGTGAACTGGAAGTTCCTATGAACCAAAAAATGATTATATAGTGAAGGTTTATCACGTTGTGTGATTTATCACGATGTGTGATTTATCACGTTGTGTGATTTATCACGTTGTGTGATTTATTAAGTGTTCCTGTAGTGTTCTATTACTTGTACAGAAAATGCCAACAGTTTGTCTCGCTCATGATTCAGGCAATTATTTGTGGTGATGGCTCACAAAAGTCGTTTGTCTCTGGTGGGATAGTTCTTCGTTTGCCAAGGGCAACTTCCCGCTTTGATCAACTGGGTTGTTTACCTTTTCTTTACTCAAAATCCCATATTGATCGGGACACACATCTACTGATACATGTTCTCCACTCCTCGTGGACTTCGTGAGAATAAAGTGACGGGTCAGGGTACTGTATAGTTAGCGTTAGAAAAAAAAAGAGCCCATACTGCACTTTACTGTTTGTAAGTCTTGTTTTCTATTTGTTTACCAGATTCAAAGTGCCATTAAGATATCACAGTACATTAACTTTACTTTCAAAATGTTGTTTTTAACTCTACTTTCAAAGTGTCGGTTTGTGAATTAGAAATCGGTAAATCTGGACTGATGAATTTTGCGAGCGCCATGAATTATGTCTCGGTCAACCATTTCCTCGACTAGTGCACCTTGTCAGTTAAGTGAGCAGGCCAGTAGACTAGCACTAAATCACAATGCCAACGTCATTCACTTCACGCCATCTCATCAAGCAGGCCTATCATCATCATCATCATCATCATCATCACCATCATCGTTAATACTTTTAATTGCAAGATGAACGAAGGAGAAGGAGATTACGTGATTTTTTGACGAGAGAGAGAGAGAGAAAAAACGAGGGCGATGAGAGAGAGAGAGAGAGTAAACATCTGTGCTTATTCAAATCTAGATGAGTGACTAGGTATGTGAATGTGTTCTCTCTCTCTCTCTTTCTCTCTCTCTCTCTCACACACACACACACACACACACGTGATATTGTCACTATCCTTTTAAAACTAGATTATTCTACTTCTGTGCTAATTACACCTGCTAAACTTTCTATGTAAAAATGTGTAGTTGGACTCTACTGCAAAAAGATAATTTAAAAATATATCTTAATGTGTCTAATTTTTAATTACATTGTATCACATATATCTATTTATGTAAAAAAAATGTATCACATACATGTATATTTGTAAAAACGTATCACAAACATATATGTCATACGGGATTCCATATTATCCGCGGTTTTAAGTATTCGCGCGAAGGCCTAGGAAGAAATGGGTGGAGTCATGCACAGAAGAGCTATTGTGCCACCACAGCAAGGAGCAGATTTTCTCTGCTGTATCATTCTTTAACATGCACACGTTGTCAAACAATCACAGATATACCCCCTCCCTCCCCGGGCCTAACCGCCACTACCACACCACCATCATCTATTTGTAATATCCGTCCCGTACATTAATTAGTCAGCAAGCTACGCATACCACTCTCCCTTATGCATCATTTATTTCACTTCCACGTGATGACATGTGTTATCTTTCACAGTACATCACCGAATTCCTGTCATAACATCACTCAGATATCACATTTCGGAACGACATATTACCCTTCATACCTCATCAAAACATGGAATACTTGTCATGTGACTTTGAAACGTCAAACATTAACCTCTGACTTGGAATTCTACGGCAAGGTAAAGTTAGGACGTGCTCTACCACGTGGTATATAGGAAAAACAAATACACAAGACTTAACTACACATTTGAAAATCATAGATTAACTAATAAATCTATGTAATATAGTCTTCACTCTGTTAACCATATTTTGATATTACAGCCAATCAGATTTTGTCATCACAATCAATTATTGGCAGAGTTTTGTCAGCGCAACCAATCAACGTCTCCAACTGGTTCGGTCCAGCTTGTGAACGCGCGCACGTATATGTCTGTCAAAACAAAGCGCAAAGATATTTCTAAAATGTCCGTGCGACAAGGTTATGATTTGTTGTTGTTGTTAGTCTGAGATAGTAAAAGTAAAAAGAAAACAATGAAAGAGACAAAAATGGAAGTTGGATGAGTCAAATTTCCAAATCACAATAAAATTAAAAGCACGTTTTTAAGCACAGAAAGATCGAACTGTAATTCTTCTTCTTCTTCTTCTTCTTCTTCTAAAGATCGTTGATCGCGCTGTGTTGCAGTTACGCGTCTAAGGACGCAGCACACCCGGCTTCGGCTCAGAGTATTTTAATGAACCACCTTCATCTTCCTATTTCGAACATATTCATGTTGTCACTTCCGTCTGTTTTCGGGGACACCACTGTGAGGTAGAATAGGGTCTTGGCCGGCTACTGTTACGCAAGCAGCAGGCTATGGGCCACTTGTCCACTATCTCATGCAATTTCAACTGGACGATAAATAATGAAAGGTTACAGAGACCAGCAATCTTGCTTCTTAGTTCGTTTTTATTTAGAAAAAAAAAATTAAGAGGACAGTTTTCTTCCTGGAACAAAAAGCGGGGTGGGTTAGTGGGGGAGGGGTGGGGTGGGGGTGGGGGGAAAGACCTTGAACAACACAGTCCCGCTGTGGTAGAAACATCCAGTCCTATAAAGTACAAACAGATTAATGAATCCGTGCAAGGTCAAAAACTGTGAGTACAACATGAGACAGTATTCCAGCAACAACAGCTGGGTTCAGGAAAACAACATTTGTTTTGTTGTTTTCCATTCATCAGTAAAGCTGTTGTTTGCCTGGCGCTAACAGCAACCTGACGGCGGCTGATCAGCAGGTACTTGAGGAGAAAGTGATGATGTCAGGGGCAGCTTGCTTTCCTCGTTCTCGGCGATCGATGAAAGATTGGATAACGGGGGATGGAATACGTCACTGGATTTGTACGTGAGTAGGTGACTGAGTGAGTGACAGGCTGAGTGATTTAGCGAATGATTAAGTTTTTAGTCAGGAATTGGCTGTTGAGGGAGGGTCTGGTAGGTGACTGAGTAAGTGAACAAATACATGATTAAATGCGTGCGTGAGTGAGTGAATGATTAATTGAGTGAATGGATAGGTGATTGAGGGAGCAAATAGGTGATTGAGGGAGCACATGGCTGATTGAGGGAGCAAATGGATGATTAAGAGAGCAAATGGCTGATTGAGAGAGCACATGGCTGATTGAGAGAGCACTTGGCTGATTGAGAGAGCACATGGCTGATTGAGAGAGCACATGGGTGGTTGAGAGAGCAAATAGGTGATTGAGAGAGCACTTGGCTGATTGAGAGGGCACATGGCTGATTGAGAGAGCACATGGCTGATTGAGAGAGCACATGGCTGATTGAGAGAGCACATGGGTGATTGAGAGAGCACATGGGTGATTGAGAGAGCAAATAGGTGATGCCGTGAGGGAATGGGAAAGTAAGTATAGAGCAAAGATGATCATGTTCGACGCGGACCACCTATCAAGTCTCATGAACCACATGAGCCACAACGTGCCAGAACTCTGTCACACATCCCGGGCACAGGGAATCTGACGTAGATTTAACAAGAAGATTTTGTGTGAAGCAAGAGGAGTAATAAGTTTAAAAAAAAAAAACTGACAAGTTTTAAAGTAAATCTTAGTGTTTTAATGCTGTGGAAACCTAACTATGACAATAAGTTCAGTGTGATTACTACAAAACATAGAAAGAGAGGGATACCAACACGAGCGGGCAGTCGGTAAGCACAGATGCACTTTAACTAGGCCAACATATTTAAATGACAGAATCTCGAGACAGGGTCACTGCTGTGCCTGGTATTCCGTGCCATCTGCATCTTGACAACTGTCACGTCATTAAGTAACACAGTACAGGTAAATCAGACTGTCTGTCACCAACATTCAAGGTAAACAATTAGATCACAGTTGTCCAAAATATTCACATTAGCCACCACTTTAGTCAGATATTCACATTAGCCACCACTTTAGTCAGATATTCACATTAGCCACCACTTTAGTCAGATATTCAGTGATGGTAATAAATGCACTGGTGGACTATATTCTTTCTCTTTTATTTCTTACTACGAGCAGGAGGAGGATGAGAACACAATGTTACAACCAGGGAGAAGGGAGTAAGACACAGTGTTACAACCAGGGAGAAGGGAGTAAGACACAGTGTTACAACCAGGGAGAAGGGAGTAAGAAACACTGTTACAACCAGGGAGAAGGGAGTAAGACACAGTGTTACAACCAGGGAGAAGGAAGTAAGACACACTGTTACAACCAGGGAGAAGGGAGTAAGACACACTGTTACAACCAGGGAGAAGGGAGTAAGACACAGTGTTAAAACCAAGGAGAAGGGAGTAAGACACAGTGTTACAAGCAGGGAGAAGAGAGTAAGACACAATGTTACAACAAGGGAGAAGGGAGTAAGACACAATGTTACAACCAGGGAGAAGGGAGTAAGACAATGTTACAACCAGGGAGAAGGGAGTAAGACACAGTGTTACAACCAGGGAGAAGGGAGTAAGACACAATGTTACAACCATGGAGAAGGTTATAAGTCACAATGTTACAACCAGGGAGAAGGGAGTAAGACACAATGTTACAACCAGGAAGAAGGGAGTAAGACACAATGTTACAACCAGGGAGAAGGGAGTAAGACACAATGTTACAACCATGGAGAAGGTTATAAGTCACAATGTTACAACCAGGGAGAAGGGAGTAAGACACAATGTTACAACCAGGAAGAAGGGAGTAAGACACAATGTTACAACCAGGAAGAAGGGAGTAAGACACAATGTTACAACAAGGGAGAAGGGAGTAAGACACAGTGTTACAACCAGGGAGAAGGGAGTAAGACACAATGTTACAACAGGGAGAAGGGAGTAAGATACAATGTTACAACCAGGGAGAAGGGAGTAAGACACAGTGTTACAACCAGGGAGAAGGGAGTAAGACACAATGTTACAACCATGGAGAAGGTTATAAGTCACAATGTTACAACCAGGAAGAAGGGAGTAAGACACAATGTTACAACAAGGGAGAAGGGAGTAAGACACAGTGTTACAACCAGGGAGAAGGGAGTAAGACACAATGTTACAACAGGGAGAAGGGAGTAAGATACAATGTTACAACCAGGGAGAAGGGAGTAAGACACAATGTTACAACCAGGAAGAAGGGAGTAAAACACAATGTTACAACAAGAGAGAAGGGAGTAAGACACAGTGTTACAACCAGGGAGAAGGGAGTAAGACACAATGTTACAACCAGGGAGAAGGGAGTAAGACACAATGTTACAACCAGGGAGAAGGGAGTAAGACACAATGTTACAGTCATAGAGAGGACAAAAATATTACTGCCTGTAGAGTAACACATCGATGCAGTCAGGAAAAAGAATGTAATGTTACAAAGAGAGAGGGGAAGATTCTGTTAAAGGGAACAATGGTAAAAGCAGAGAAGATAAAATATTGTTACAACCACCAATTTTACGAGAAGAGAGGAAAGAATATTGTTACATTCAGTAATGTTACAAGCAGAGCAGTGAAAACATTGTTACCGTCACCAATGTTTCAAGCAGAGAGAGGTGCTTAATGTTACAACCACCAATGTTACAAGCAGTGAAGGGAGCATGCTGTTACAACCATCAGTGTTACAAGCAGTGAAGGAAACATACTGTTAAACCACCAATGTTACAAACAGTTTAAGAAACATACTGTTACAACTACCAATGTTACATGCAGTGAAGAAAACCTACTGTTACAAGCATTAATGTTACAAGCAGTGAAAGAAACATACTGTTACAACCACCAATGTTACAAACAGTGAAAGAAACATACTGTTACAACCACCAATGTTAAAAGCAGTGGAAGAAACTGTTACAACCACCAATGTTACATACACACAGTGAAAGAAACATACTGTTACAACCATCAATGTTACCAACAGTGAAAGAAACATACTGTTAAAACCAGCAATGTTACACATAGTGAAAAAACATACTATTACAACCACCAATGTTAAAAGCAGTGAAAGAAACATACTGTTGCAATCACCAATGTTACAAGCAGTGAAAGAAACTTACTGTTGCAATCACCAATGTTACAAGCAGTGAAAGAAACATACTGTTATAACCACCAATGTTACAAGCAGAGAAGGAAACATACTGTTACAACCACTAATGTTACAAGCAGAGAAAAAACATACTCTTGCAACCACCAATGTTACAAGCAGTGAAGGAAACATACTGTTACAACCACTAATGTTACACGCAGAGAAAAAAACATACTGTTGCAACCACCAAGCGAAAAAAAAATTACGAAAGAACAGAGGAGGAAAATAACTGTACAAAGAGTAAAAACACAAATGGGAGAAAAAAAACTGAATGTCAGGCATAGATAGTCACGGAGTATTATAGCAACCACAACAGCACAGATTGTTACAACCATAGAGAAACACAGAATATTATATACATCAAAAGACACAGATTGTTACAACCATAGAAAAACACAGAGCATTATATCTATCAAAAGACACAGATTGTTACAACCATAGAAAAACACAGAATATTATAGCCATCAAAAAGGCACAAGATTTTGCATTCATCGAACGAAATATAATGTTACAACCATCTATAGCTATCTTAAAACTGTTACTTAAACTTAAGAAAATGAAGCAGAACTGTAAGCTAATACATTGCACGTGAATTGCAAGACACAGGAACCATAATATCTTTGTATAGTCTTCGGTTTAACTTAATAAAATTCGTGGACAACCAGTGATGGTGCAGTTAAGTTGTCTCCACAGAGGTCAGGAACTCGCTTAATGAAGTTTATCAGAATAGGTCGATCTTAATTAAGTTTCCTCTATTGAAGATCAGGTATTTCTTTAAGAATTTGACAATTTATAAATAGAATATATGGCCTAATCGGCTTTTGCTGCACAGAGAACTTGAGTGTGTTAAGCTGAAACTTTTTGAGCAACCTCCAAGTGAGATTACATACGTTAAAAATATAGTAGTAGTAGTAGTAGTAGTAGTAGTAGTAGTAGTAGTATTAGTAGTAGTAGTATTAGTAGTAGTAGTAGTAGTAGCAGTAGTAGTAGTATTAGTAGTAGTAGTAGTAGTAGTAGTAATAATAGTAGTAGGAGTAATAGTAGTAGTAGTAGTAGTAGTAAAATCAGTAGTAGTAGTAATAGTAGCAGTAGTAGTGGTAATAGTAGTAGTAGTAGTAGTAG